>CAJVPQ010001590.1:0-17343 GCA_910591825.1 Funneliformis caledonium
TTATATCCTAAACAAATGCTTAAATTAGAAATATATGTAAACATGTAAACAAAACGAATAAACAAAAAATACTTATCATTTGGGTACCCGTGATCACCCTCTGTACATATGCTTTTATAGAACTCTTAGCATCAGATGATAATACTAATTACGCTTCATACCTCCTTAACTCTTTTCCAGCAAGATATAAAGCATATAGGAGTATGTAAAAGTTTAGCCAACTTTTTCACAAAATTTTAAGATAATATATTTTATTGTATATTTTTAGAAAAAAAATGTTTCAAAGGATTATTGCATCTATATAAATGAAACTTTATTCACTATAGACATTAATATTTAAGAAAAGCAAAATGCCAGAAATCAGGCTTAATTGTCTTATTATTCCTAGTGATTCAGTTGGGAAAATTACACAACATGTCATTATAATTAAAATTAACAACAATGAATCTGTCCATTCTCTTAGATCACAAATTAAAAAAGAATATACTTCCCGATTTGATAATATTTTAATTACTAAATTTGTAGTCTGTGCAATTCCCTTAAATTCAGATAAAATGCTAGTATCTGTTAATGTTGAAGGAGTGATGATAAGCATGAATAGTGGAAGACAGGATGAAGGACAGGCGCTGATTCCAATGCTCAATATTCTTGATCATTTTCTCAAGCAACCTTCTGAAAAAGATATTCATATTATAATTTATTTAGATATTAAAATACTCCAGTAGTGAAATAAATAGCGATATAGTCACAAATTTTTATGTAGTTCTGGCAACGTTATTTTTATTTTTTAAATAAAGTATATATTATGTTCATGTCATAAATATCATGTGAAATTATGTCGCTTGACTATTTTGTATTACATCTTAATTGCATATATATTAGGTAAAAGCATTAATTGATATAAAAAAATCTATCATCTCTGAACACTGAAACTAAAAATACTTTTATATTCATAACTAATTTTACCTATAACTGCAGTCAAGTGTATATTTTTTCACAAGCACAAACCTATATATATAAAAATCATATCTTTACAAGCTTCTTCACCTGCTTCATCCATCTCAATAACGGAAGAAATTTTCACTAGAACTATGTCAGATGTTGTTAAGGATTTTAATACAGAGGAGCTTATCGAATATTTGAGAAGGAAAGTTCTAAAACTCAAAGAATCTCACTTTAAAATTTTACAAAAGGAAGAAATTACCAGTCTTACCTTTCTTAAGTTAACAGAAGAAAAATTTCGCAATATTGATTTTACATTAAAGCTGGTAACAACACTTGCAAAATTTATTAAAGGTCTTGATCAGAAGTTACAAAACTATTTCTCGCTTAAAATTCTCGATGATTTGAAAGAAATGTTGCATAAAAATAAGGTTAATGGGAAGGATATAATAAACATCAAGCAGTTTATTTCTGGTATGTGATTATTCTCTTAATTTTTCAGATTGGAGTATTACATATATTAACTTATTTTTCTCTGCTTGCAATCTTTGAGATGATGATAAGGCATTCAAACACTGTATGGAAGACATTATATTATAACTTTCAAATGTAAAAACTATGACTAATGCCAATGAGGTAACGCATTGTGAATTTATTTCAGCAATATTATATGCATCTATCACTATAGCTAAAACCTTACCTCTTAAGATATATTCATAGTTTTGCAAAAAGATATTTCTGGTGAAGATGTAACAGGCTGAGTGAATTACACAATTAAAAGTCTAAAAGAGTTTCTCTATATCAATAAAGAAAAATCACGTAATATTAAAATTAGATATGCTCAAGTAAGTCTGCTTATCCTTCTAGTATATTGTTTTTAATGAGAACAATTACAGCTGAAGGCACTCAAACAAAGGATGATGTATTTTATCTCTTAGAATCTGACGCAACTTGAAAGTATGTTCTAAACAAATAAAAAAAAATGAATCACAGATCAAGCATTTAATAAAAATTACTTTAACTATCTTTATGACATTATGATTACAAAGGCAAAATGGTATTTTATTATATATACTCCAGACGGTATTTACTGTACAAGTGGTAGTGAATACCAGATTAATCTCACAAAATCTGCCATCAAAAAAATCCTGAATTACTTCGAAATAATATAAAAAGAGTAATAGATATAATTATTGGACTACTAAAAGATAGGGTTAGTATTAGTAGTTTCCTAACTAGCAAGAGGGTCAGACTCGAAAAAATTATTAAAAAATAATAGTATAGATATTATATACATATCATGAGCATAGTCTTGATCTTGTATTTATTTTTCGTATGTATTAATAAAAATTTTTTCTTGGCAAATTTTAGCTAGGACGTCTTGGTCAAAAAACACATATTTTTTATTTTGAATGCTTATATACATTATATTAGTTATATATAGATCATGTCATCTGAGCTTGAATTATTAAAACAGCATATCATTGAACTTGAAGCTAAGAATGACAAGCTTGAGGCTGAGAATGTAGAGCTTAAGAAAATAAATATTGAGATCTCTGGTCTTAGAATCAAACTCTCAGTATCTGATGCTGAAATAGCTGAATTTAAATATAGGAATGCTGAGTTTCTAAGAGCAAATAAGAAATATAATAAGAGGTGTGATACTGAAAATGCCAAACTTAGGGTTAGAATCAAGGAGATGAAATTTGAGTTTGAAGATAGAATCACAAAAGTGAAACAGAAGCAGACTCTAAATGAGTTGAGAGGCGCTTTGCATAATTCTTCTAATAACAGTTCACTTAGCTTTGTTTTAACGCCTTTGGCTAATTCAGTTGCAATACCAGAGACGATAACGGTACTTACCAACTCTGTAAAGTGTTTGTGAAGTGCCTTAATGGTTAACAGCAAATCGTTGGAAAAGAAAGAGATGGATAATTTCTTAGTTGAGGTAGATAAGAAAATCATTAGTAATGGAATAAGGTAATATAATAGGAAGAAGAAACTTAAAAAGCAGAGCAAACGTCTCTTAACCAAGATCAAAAATCTGATACTTTCAATCCCAAAGGGATCATACTAATAGTATCAAATCCCATGACTAAAGTTTCAGCCAAAGCGTCTCTGCTGAAAAATAGTCATAAGAAAAAAGATGCAGAAAATATTTCTCAAATGATATCTGATGATATTCAAAATGATTTACAATCTCAAAAAAGTATTCTTGATTATATTATTACAACAAAGCCAAATTTCTTCTACAGTACTACTGCTTACTTTAGCTCAATTATTTAATAAAGTGACTGATGCTGAATATAGTGCAATTCATGCGAATCAAGAAGAAATTTTATGCTAGTATTACTATAGAAAGAAATTTATAACTCAAGTTAACGAAGTTACCAAAGATAACAAAATTGGTGAGAAAAAAGTGAAAGGAATTATTTATGATAAAATGTTAGAGGATCTTTCCATTTTTTGTAAAAAGAGATCTGAGGAAATGGGTTTACAACTCCTAGAAATCACACATAAATACTTGCAAGGGAAAACTCAGAAAGCTGTAAAGATATATAATTTATTTGAAAAGATAGGTGTGGACAAAATTAAGTATATTATAAAGTATACTGCAAATGCTATTTCAGAGTTGACTAATAATAAACTTCAAGAGATCATAAATAATTGTTCATTCTATGAACATCTAAAGGAATTGCATCACACGTCACCAAAAGATGAGTCTTTGATTTCTGAAATTTCTGAAAAAATCTTGCCTGAAGTAAATGTATTATTAACTACACCTATGTCAGCTAAGAATGTTTCTATGAAGCACCTGCGAAACACCTTAATGGCTAATAGTAATTCTTCAGATAATTTCTCTAGAATCGGTTCAGTAGCTGTGAGTATATTATCTGTAACTCAGATAAATGTATTTAACCAATCCAAACTCCTAATTTCTATCTTGCCTGATGATCTAGAAGAAAAACGAAAACATATTATTAGATTGGTATTAGAATGGTTTCCCTCTCTATATTTAATCAATAGTAGTGAACGTTGCAAGTGGTTCAATTTTAATAGTTCAATACTCTGCCCTTTATGTAATGGAGACTATAAAGAAGAAAGCTTATAAAAGGATATAAAAGGTGAATAGGGTGATAGTTACTATTGTGGAGAATGAATTTATCATATCAAATGCAAAGATCTACTTAATTGTAGAATTCTAATAGTATCTGTAAAAGCATAAACTTCATCATGTGTACAAATCACCTGAAATGTATTCTTGCCAAAGGATAGACTGTTCATTGTATAGGTTTATTTCTTTTTTTGAATCACGTAGGTGGCTTAGATAGCATGTAAACATTATCTATATTTTCTTTTAGCATCCTGCAGTAAGACGTTACTAGTTAATGTGAATTATATTCACAAAGCATTTTATACGCAGTAGTATATTACCAGTATCTGCAGTCGTAAAATCTATTAATAAACCTAGTCAAGAATAATATTTTTGTGTTGCTATACTGATGAACTTTCTCCAGAGTTCTGGTATATTCTATCTCATTCATTACGCAGTTCTGAATTACTAATAAAAAATCACATCCCTGATTTACATTTTGCAGATCGTAAGACAGGGCGTTAATAAAAAGAAATTCAAAAATGAAAATAGAGCTGATTAGAATTAATGATTTATAGATCCTCAGACAAACGGTATATTTTTATTATCTTACTAACGTTAGTGCATTCAAATTACGTATATAGGTAATAATACATTAATCCATTTTTAAATAGGAATTAGTGTGATTCATTATTGACAGATCCTTGACCTACGGTTAAGACAAATATTCTGAATTTTTTTGATTATAATTGAAATAGGGAGTTGTGAACTCAAATAAAGGTGCATCACATATGATCTTCTATTTGGCAAGAGATCTTAGAAATAAACAGAAAATTTTGAGACATGGTATTGCTCCATTAGTATTATATCAAGTTGTCATAAAACTGTAATTTATCAGATTTTATTTTAAGCACTATTGTTAAATGCGTCTCAAATTCAGGAAGGAACATTTGTTATTATTAAATGGGATCTAAACCATTATAATTGAAAAATATAATTATGAAAAATGTAGTTATGACAAATACACATAATAAAGTAACGTAATTTTTATTAAATCAAGTTAAATTTTCTTTTCACGCGTAGTAAGAATACAGTATAAAATAAACCTTTTTTTCAACGCATTTATGCAAGATAACTATTGCTAAAAAATTATCTAAAAAAATCTGATTTGATCCAACAATAATCTCTTAATAAAATTACTACGCATCACCTATTATGTCTGATTTGGCTTTATTCAACTCTTCTGAAAATATGTCATTTTTGGCATTGATCATGTTTTTTTTGTTTATTAGTCCATGGGGATCACCACCATATGGTCAAATATCAAAAAGTCTCTGATGAACTCTATGTACGTGCCATCAAAATTGTCAATGATCTTGATACATCAGAAATAGAAAAGACCTTTACTGAATTTAACAATAAGTTCACCGCGAGTATTTCCAATTTTAAATTCACATTCATTGCAAAAATCAGTAAAATTTATGCTAAAATTAATGGTAAACTTACTGCGAAAGCTAAAAAAACAAGGCACGTGATGATGATTTCACTAGGAAGGTACAGAAAATTTTGAATGACATAAATACAAAAGTTAATAATATCGAAGAAATCTGCTATAATAAATTTAGCAGAATTAACGTTGTTATCAAAAATCTTCAAAACGAAATAAATCAATATTACACAGTAGTTCAAAGAACTGAATTTAATCAATAGAGTATGACTAATGATTCTGAAGCTGAATTGGAAAATTCAGGAAACTCTACCTCAGCTTTAACTAATTTGTCTCTAAGCTCTTCTTCTTCTGGAAGTTCCAATTTATCTGAAATTTTAGATATTATTTCAGACATTAAAATTCGCTTTAAATAATACTTTGATCGACTTATGAGGGCAAGAAATTATACTTTTGATGAGATGTGCTTCTCAATAGTAATTGATATTTGTAGTCTTGGAGGAAATATTAAGATTTCAACAGTGAAAAATTTTTATAATGGTGTTAGTGGTAGTAAAGTTAGCACAATTAATCAGATAAATACATGGGTAGCTAGTTTTAATAATAATGTGAAGTAGTGGGAAAGGAACTGCCATTATATGAGTTAAGGCTTGGCAAATTCTTCCTTTGAAATAACCTGCTACTCCAATATCTTTTATTAGTTTCATTTTTTTTTACATAGCTGGCCGGCCCTTTCTCATGTATTACTTTGCAATAAAGAATGTTTTGATTGATTTTTAAAATGTGTGCATTTTGCAAATGTAAATATAAATCTACACATGTTATTCAAGTGATTATTAACTCTTATGATAGTAAATTAAATGATTCCTGATTTATACTTTCATTCAAGAGAAATACATGATAGCGTCATTATGCGTGTAAATAAATAAAACTAAATAATTTCCATTTTATATCTTATTATGTTCTTATTATTGAGCTTTCCAAGATTGAGATTTTTTTCATCTCCAAATATAGTTGATTATCATAATATATTTTGTTCATTAAAAAATGTTTGCAAATATATAAAAGCCCAAATTACTTGAAAAAAAGACTTTTTCGCAATCATGACAGATCAAGATCAAGATCGATGTAATCTAAATCTTTATCTAATGATATTTAACTTATTAAATGAGATAGTTAATAATGATAATTTGAAAAAAGATTATGATGCGAGCAAGTTTATGTGGATAAACAAAAATACAATTAAAGCAATCAGAACGGAAGTAATTTATGATAAAAGAAATGAGGATGTTTATATAGCATATAAGGCCGAAAGCTCTGACTTTTGTGATAAATAATTTTGGTGACAGATCAGTTGCTGAAATTTCTACACTGACTTATCTACAGTATAAGATCATCTGCTACTTGCTAATCTTAACAGAAAAAGCATTCTTTCTTTTGATGAGGTAAGTAGACATTCTTCGACTTATATAATAATGTAAGACACTTCATTAAGTAATGTAAGCAAAAAACTTTTTATTCATGATAATTCATGTAATTATATTAGTTAAAGCTATGAGGAGATAATTATTTTTACAATATAAAAAAAAGATACAATCTTTATGAAAAACTTTTATTGCATTGGAGTGAATTTTAAATTCACTTATTAAATTTTCTTTATTACTAGCATAGAGTATTAAAATCTAATTATTTAAAATAGCAAACTGAATGTGAAACATATCAATAGGAATGGGATTAGGTAAAGTAGCAAGGGTTTAGGTGGAGGAAGTTAAGGAGGTGGTGGTAGCGGTAGATTCAAAACATTTGTTGGTATTTTATAGTAAAGGCATGTCAATAGAATGTTGATAACGCATTGCCCAGGTTGCAGTTGGATCTGAACTTCATTATGATTAATAGTTCCAAATTCATACTAAATAAAAGAATACCTTAAATTTATTTTCTATAGATTTAACTTTTACTAAAAGCATATAAAAATATAATATACCATTGTGGGATTAAATGCACCAGTAACTGTTCGATTATTTATATAATAATGCTAAGTCTATTAAGAATATAACAACAGTTGAACATTACTAAAAAAATTGAGCAGAAACTGAGTTTTGTCATTTTTTATCGTCATCACTGAAGGAACTGTAGCTGGTGTGATAGGTTCATCTATTTTAATTACAATAACATCATGAGCTCTACCAGCTTGAAGCCAGTAAGTTTCAGCTTTTGTTCTAACGTTCACTTCAGATTATGAGTATGCAACTTCAATTACTAGATTTGGCCAAGGCTGAGTCTAAAAATGTAATGTCAAATTAATACTGAATAAAATTAGGAAATGATAAAGCCAATAACTCTTCATACACCACTTCTATCATATCTGTTTCTAATCAATCGAGGTTTCACTACTAGTGTCTATGAGTCATCAGCTTCTTTGTCTATTCTAGGAGTTTTTGTTGCTTTTACTAAGGGTTAGTGATAGATTTAGCTAATGCTAATAGTATCAAAGGAAATTAATAACACTCACTTGTAGATCTATTATCAAGAATGCCAACGTTAGTACTCCTCACATTTCTAGTTGCTATAGCAACTTCATTACATACAGCACAAACACAATGTTTATAAAATTTTATAGGTAATTCAATGATACGGATGGTCCTATTTTCCCACTTCCACCAGCTGTAAATATTATATTTATCCGTACGTTCGACATAAGTATCAAAAGGTACCTCAGTAGCTAACTCATACGGTAAACTTAAAAATAAATTAACAATTAGCTTACAAAAATAGTCAAGTTGTTGAAGTAAATAATAAAATGACTTATGTTGCCTCTTTTCACCTGACCTTCAAGTGCATTTGACTAGTTTTCCACCAGTAATTGTGATATCTTTTCAGTTCGCCAGGCTCAAAAATATCGGAAGTGGATGTAAAAGAGGTAGTTGCAATATTTTGGATTGATTAGGTATTTTGACTAGTTGATATATTTTTCAGAATAGTAAAATTGTCATTCTTGTATAAAGTTAACATACTTGGAGAAAAGAGTGACCACAAATATTATGCAATTCAGTAATTATATTGATTATTAATTATTCTATAACTTTCCATCACACAATTTGATCAAGTTAATTTGATTAATGTAATGATTTAATTGAATAATAATAGTGTTTTAGCTTATACAAGATCTGATTGGTCGATTATCTCGTGATTTATAGAAACTCTCCAGCTTCTAGGAACTGGAGAGATCATATGTGATACAATTTATAATTTAGCTGTCCATAGTAATTGAGTCTAATTTAACTGAATCATATGAATCTGAACAATTGAATAAAAAATGAATCTGATATTTATTATAATATACTTGCTATAAATTGCTAAAAATGCTATAAATCACTAAAACAGCTATAATTTGCTATAATTTGCTATAATTTTACTATACCCATAAAATGGTTAAAACTAACTATTATTCTGGCTTAAATCCTGTAGTAGTGTAGACATTAAATAATCTGCAATATAGGTATAGTGGTAAAATACCAGAAATGTGGTGTTCTTATATTTGTTATCTATTTAAGAAACTTTTTGAATATAATCCAAAATACTTTTTCAAGAATGGATTTATTCAAATGATTGAAAGATCTTATATAGATGGAAATTTAAAGTTAAGAGACGCTTATTTTATATTTATTACACTGTATGCAACTCCTTAGTAATTATCCATGAAAATACCATTGAATATGACAATGATCATCTGAAGAAATGCATTGCCTAAAGGCGTAGTAAATCTATACAAAATAATACAAAATAAAGAGAAAATGTATCATTATTCAGTTCTGATGGGATTGAAGAGATTTATCTAGCATATTCGATTATGTACAGTAAAGGTTTGGCTTATTATAATTATGATTATTTACATAAAGGTAGAAAAAGAATTGTAAATCGTTTAATTGATAATGTAAAAGTTATCCAATAGACTTAGAAAGTTTTTAAGTTGAGACCTGAAACTTGAGCAAAATGAGTTTGAAATATGATGAGAAATGATGGTACTCCTGATGAGAAAAAGTTTTTAGGTATAACTTCTTACTATATATGGGATTCCAGTTATCTTCTGGTGAGAATTAATTATGGAAATAGAATTCAAGCTAAAGATATACCTGCATATTATCAGAATCTTTCTATATTATATGATCATTATACTTCACAAAGTTGGGCAGAATGAAAAAGAGAATAGTTATGGGAACAATTAAATAATATAGTATACTACAAAAGATTTTTCAGATTCAAATAATAATTGTGAGTATATGCAACAAAATTTTCAGATTATAGATTCTTTATTAAATATATTCATATTTACTGTATATATAATTATTATAATAATACAATAAATCAACTTATTTTTTTTGTGAAATGAATGACTATATAATCTGCATGCATGATCGTTTAGTATAATTGTAAAATGCTTCATATACATAAAGAAAAACATGATTTGCCTATTCTAGGATAGATTCTCCAATATATTATATAATTATTTTAGTAAAGTATTTCAGGAAGATCTATGAAGCGGTCTTGAGGATTCTTGATTGCGAGATAATATAACTATCAGTTTGTGAATCTTTGGTAAAACGAATTTGGAAAGTGGTAAGAAATGATGATACTCCTAACGATATGAAGTTTTTAGATATGAAAAATGAAGGATATAATCCTTCAAGACAAATTTGGTATGAGGAATATTGCTTTTCAGCGAAAAATGATTAGATATATGAGAAGAGAATCCAATTATGGCAACGATTATCTTTTGCAACATACATACTTGTTAAGAAATTATTATATCAGCAAGACTATATAGTTATTAGAGATACATATTAGCTTGACATGTTAAAATGGCTATAGAATCCCAGATATTATAGTATTCATAAAAAGTATAATTTTGTATACTTCATCAGAATTTCAGAATACAAGACATATAAGATTAAATCATCAGAAATGAAATCTATATGCAATTTGCCATTAAAATATATATATCATATTTACGAGAAGGATATTATCATAAATTTCACAGACTTAAATGATAATTGTGAGTTTGTACGCTGAATTTTTCAGATCAAACCTTGACCTAGATTCTGAATATTGTATTAATAAAATAATATATTGTCTAACCATAATGTATAAAGGCATGTGCGATATAAATTAGCATGTTTTTGATTTTTGTTAAAGTATATATGATGTAATAGATAATACACTACTCAAATCAGCTGTGAAATTATGTTTGTATAACAAATTAATTTTTACAGATAAATCGATCTCCTAAAAATATTAAATTTTTTTTCTCACAACATTTAACGGAATAAGATTTAGCAGAATAATATTTACTGATATGAATATTTGCTCTAAAGAGACAGGCTCTCTGACACCACTGATTCTGAACAGAATACATTTATATAATGTTGCTGAATTTTAGTATTAACTATTAAGCAGTTAGGTAAGTGAAAAAAGTCTGTATATGCATTATTCTTAACGTGTTGAAATCTTCAATACACATTCCACATGTCTTACCCTTAAACATAAAATTTTGGCATAAAGTGTCTCGCATATTTTTCCCAACTCTTTTCTCCAATATGAATGTGAGTTAAAAAGAATATGAATAGAGAGATTTAAAAGGGTAAGTGTATAAAATTCAAGTTATTTGTCACTTATTATTTTTCAGCGAAATTCTAACACTATATTTTTTGTCATTATGTTTTCCTGTGCATTATATGAAAATATTTATAATTTTTTACTTGATTCACCCTTGGATCATATTATCACATTTTCTGTTATTTTTTAACTAATAGAAGATGATGCATGATATCCAAAAGATAAATTAAGAAAAATAATTTATTAGGCAATTATTATAGTGAAAAAAATTACGATCAAACTTCAGAAAAATATCTGAAATTCATTGATATTCCCTTGAAGGTTAGTGATTATTACTATTATTTATTAGATTTATAATTCTAAATAATGATTGCGCAGAATAATATTTTTATAACCAAATTAAATAAATACCCATAGTCATATGAGTTTAGATTTAATTGGATACATTAATTTTTTAGACATACAGGGGTTAAATCTTAGTTATAGTTTATGAAGAAAAAAATATAGCATTCATGTACATTGTCAATTATATGCAAGCCACATATAGTTGATAATTTACTTGAAATATATTAATGGATGTGTGTACATGATTCTAATATCAAAAGATTAACTATATTAATACTAATATAAGACTTCTGCGCTAGTTTGATGATGCATACGAAGGTGTAAGTAGTCTTCAGAGTATCAAAGAATCAAAATAAGAAGAACCGCTCACTAATAATTAAGTCAAGACGAACTTGCGTGTGTTGAAAACTAATCTTAAAAATAGCAAAGCTCTGTATGCTCACCATTCATAAATATTTAAAGAAAAGTGCTTCAGACTTATCATGATGCGTTTCACTTACTAGTCAAGTGATTTGTGCAGATTCGAAATGGTGAGAACTTTAGAAGTAGAAGCATATAACTTTTTTATGGTGAGTAATTTAGCAAATAGTGTTTTGTATTGCCATAGTTCACTTTCAGCAAAGAGTATTATATTAATATTGTAATCCTATAGGATCTAGCAGAGTGTATGAAAGTAACTGCTCTAGATCTTGTCAAAGATAATTGTGATTCCTTCGTTTTGAATTTCATAGATAGTATTACAGATGTCTCAAATAATAGACTTTTACATAATAAAAGTTAGAAAGAATCTAACAAAAAATTAGCAAAAGTTACGTTAGATGTACTCAATATCTTGTAAGTATTTTAGTAATAAAAGTCTTAACATATCATAATAATCATATTTGTCATTTCTTAAAATTTCTGTTTGAATTATATTTAATATTATTTTTTATAGGAGAGATATTTGAAAAAATCTCAGTCTAAAGCTGATTAAGTCACAAAATGAAGGGATATATATGATCGATGTAATAGTTCTGATGATTCAAGTATTATTAAAAGATATTCTAATTGGAAAATCTAATTACATTTTCACAGCTGAGCATTAAAGTATAGCTAGCAAAGATCGAAGAGGAGTTGAAAAATAATCAGATATTATGTTTATTGCTAGTTATAATAATAGGTCATATGAATTAATTTATAGTAAAAGTTCCCGTATCATTTGTGATGAATAAAAAAAGGAAAATAATATGGTAAAAACTTAGAGAGAGATGAATGATAAAATGTATTGGGCTCACAAAAGATGTAAACTGAACAAAGATAATTTTGATATTATTAGAATCCAAATCACCAGAATTAAAATACATCTAAATATCCTCATTCAAGGTATGAATGAGATATATCACTTCTATAATTTTCATACAGTTGAAATTCTGATACAACCAACAGATGAGAATACAGTATTTAAATTTGTTGAAACTTTATTAACAATATGGATATGTGAATGCAATTCTTATATTTCACTTGCTTAAAATTAACACATACTTATAATTATAGAATATTTTGTATGTCAATATATCTCTTCTATATTATGCGCTTCTAACTAATTTAAGTAGTAATACAAAAAATAGCTCCACAGTATCTTCTTTGCCAAGATCATTATCACTACTAAAAATGAAAAAAAGAAAGTCTATAAAGTTTAAAAAAAATAATTTAATTGTTGTTTTATATTACTGTTTCAATAAACCTAACTCTGGTGATTAATTTCATATATGATAACTAGATTTTTAATCATGGCTAGCCTGGGGCCAGCCTTAATTGGAAGTAATATTTATATTTTATTTAATATTTATAAGTATTTTTATTAAATTTGCTGGAATATGTATTGCATATGTATAGATTATGATGTTTTATTAAATTGAAAGTAGTTGTAATGCTTTTTGTTTTAGACGAGAATATTTTTTAATTATATTTAGATCTACTATAAATAAATCTTTATCTAAATTTATTATTTGAACATGTTGCCATTTTGGACATCTGCTAATTGCTGTATATGCTTGACTAGGTGTAAATAGTTGGCTAAGATCTATTGAAATAGAATGTAAGGTAAGACCCTGTGTTTTATGAACTGTTAAAGAAAATGAGTTTTGTAATGGAAATTGTGTTCTAGATGCATATTGACTTCTGAATAAAAGTAGGATATTTCTCTTGTAATCCATCTTTGAATAATTGCACCATGTACACCAAATACTATTTGTATACTTGATTGTTATTTATTTATATCAGTAATTGCACTGATTGTTCTATTGCATATACCTTTTTTTATTAATGAGTTATTTAGATACATAACTCATACACCTTGTTGGAATCTAACTGTTGGTGGCATATTTGTTTTTGTTCTAAATTCTGTTTGAACAAGTTCTGGTAATACTTATTTACCTTCTATAAAATCTATAGCTTCTGCTAATAAATATTTTTCATTATTAATTGGAAGTAGGTTGCAAATTGTATTGTTGATTTGTTTTGATGTTTCACAATATTCAACAATATGTGTTGTTGTTAATAATGAATCTGAAGATTGATTATTATTATAATTTGTAGCTTTTTCTATGAGTTTTATTCAGGTTGCATTTGATATTTTTCTAAATCTTATTTCTTCCAACATTTTATAAAAATCTTTATCTTTATTATATCTTTGAGATTTGTATAAAAATAAAGGATAAAATAATTGCTATACTGATGAATAAAATACAGCTTCACCTCTTACTGGTGGAAGTTGTGTCAAATCACCTGCAACTATTATACAGATACCTCTAAATGCTATATCAGAATTGTGAATTCTAACAAATAAATCAGAAATAAAATTAAATAATGAAGCAGAAACCATTGATATTTCATCTATAATTAATACTTGAATTTTCTGTAATTTTTTTTTAAATTCAAGATCATAAAAAACTAATGATTGATAGCCTGATTCTGTTTGTACTATTCTAAGTGCAGAATGAATAGTAAATCCTTCAATATTTTGTGCAGCTATTCCTGTTAGTGCTATTAAAAGATAAGATTTCTTTCTGATTTTATCTAATCAATAATTAATTTTATTAAATATGATTTTCCAGTTCCACCAGATCCTGTAATAAAGAAAATGTATATTTTTTAGATTGTGATATTAGTCTAAGAGTAAATATAATTGTATTATATACAATGTATTGTTCTTCTGGTTTGCATTTGGTAAAAATGTTGATAGTATTAATTTTAAATTATCTAATTGTTTGGTAAGAATTTTTGATATTAGTGAAGTAATTTTGCCTTCAAGGTTTTCTAATATATTAGTTATGATTGTGTTAAATTGATTTTATAATGAATATCTGTTTTCTTCTATTATTATATTTGTAGAATTTTGAATTGAATTTTGAAAATTTGGATGTAAATTTAAATATTTTTCTCAATAAAATGTAAAATTACCAAGTAATTTATCTTCTGATCTGCAAGGTATTGTTAGAAGTAATTGTTGATAAAAATATAATTCTCCATTTTGAATTTTAAGTTGTTTATAATGTATAATTAATGGAGATGTTCTTTTGACAACATAATAGTTTAAATCATCTCTGTAAATTTCATTATTTGAAGTTCTTTTGGTTGATAATGTATAATTTTTAAAATAATTAGGATAAGTTATATTATCAAATTGTTCATCATGTGGACGTGCAAAATATTTTCAATTGTATCTTTCCAATATAGATCATTATCATCTTCTAATATTATTGATATTGGTCTTATTGCACGTGAACGAGTTATTAGTAGTTCAGTAGGTAGGTATTTTACTTTTACTGATGATTTGCATATTATTTCACCAAGTAATAAAAATATACATTCTATTGAACTTAATTGTCGAGCAATTATATGCTCACAATATTTATCACCTTTTGATATATTAAATACATATGAAGGTTCTGATTTAACAACATATTTGGTTAAATTTTTACCAAGGTTTTTAGTACTTACATATTGTATATTCATGTGAGCATTCCATAATAAAAGTGTAGGTGGATGGTAAAAAATTACCCATTTATCTTTTTCAGTTATACATCGATATATATATCTAGATTCTTTAGTATTATAATATGTAATTGGAGAATATGGTCGGGAAAAGTTTTTTTTGCATGTTTAACCTGGAGGTGTTGGTCCACCATACTTTCTAGGATTACATGTATGAATTTGATGTGTTAATACTAATTGGTAAAGTTTTGATTCAAAATTTTGATTTGGTAAATCAGATTTAATTAGATTTTCTGCTATCATTTCTGTTATACTTTTTTCAACCCAAAGTATTGAATGTGTATGTGATGCTCATCTATTTTGAAATTCTACATGTTCAAAAAAATGATTAAGATGATTCTAATTGCTATTTGCAGGTTTTTTCCAAATATGATTCCAAATTTCTTTTTTGCGATGTATAAAATGCAGAACTATATCTAATAGTTTATTTGTTGGTATTGTATTTTTATTATCTGTTGATTTTAATATCTCTTTTAAGTGAGTCCATTTAGATTTTGCTGCAGTTAAGGTAATAAAAAGTGATGGTAATTTATATTCTTTCATCATAGCATCTACGTAAAAGTTTTTCATTAAAATATGTATCTCCAGTTCGTATAAATGATGGTAATGTAGTTGTTTTTGTTTCATCAATTATATATTTTCCTGAATATATACTACGTGTAATAAGTTCAGAAGCTGTTGGTAAATGATATATTTTATCTGATTCTTTTTGACGCTAAAGACACATTGTATTTTGATGATTTTGTAGCTTTTCTAATCTTAAGTATGAGTAATGTGGCCAGTAAGGATGTAAATGAAATCTTGAATCAATACATAATAGAAGATGTTTTATATATTTTCTATATGTTTCTAATTTTATTGAATTATCATCAGATGTGACTGCATTTTGATCAAAAAAGTGACCATTTCCATCAGGAAATAGATCTGGAAATAATAATGGTTCAAGATCTGGATTATCAAAAGAAAGTGATAATGTTGTAGTTGATGTTTGTACAAAACCAGCCATTAGATGAGTGTAGTGAAAATCTTCATTATGTATTTCTGTTAAAAAATTTGTTAATGGTAAAACAATTTCTCCTTCTTGAAAAGATAGAGCATTTATATCAGAAGGTAAATGAACTGCTATAGGAAATGGATTTAAATATGTTTCTGTAAGAAAAAGGATGATGTTGAAAGTAATCTGGTAAATTATTTTAAATATTTATTATGTTGTTTAAGCCAATTTGCAGCAGCACATAATTCTGGAGTAAGCCATGAGAAATTTTTATTGTTATTATAATTTTCTGGATTAATTAAAAATGTTCCTAATATTCCAGAGTACAATTTTAATGCTCGCATATTTTTTGAAAATTCCATATCTCCTACCAAAGCATGATATTCTGTATATTTATTTGCATCTAAATTTCTACTAAGAGAACAGTGTAAGAATACCTGAGAAAGAAATCGTCTTTGTGTAATTAGTATAGCTTCAATTACATTAGGTATAGGGTGAAGTTGTGGGCATGGATAATGCTTTTTATTGTTTGTACAACTTTCACATACACATACAAAACATGATGAACCTTCACCTTTTATATATATGTTAACATTTGAAAAGTTTACTTCAAGTGGGTATATGTAGTTTTCATTATATGGAATCCATTTAGCTTTAGTAAGATATAGTGATTTTGCACAATATGCATAAAGTAAGCAAATGTGTTGATATAAGATTGTATTTTGAAAGTGTGTATAAAGTTTATGTAAACGTTGAGATAATTTCCATAGAGGTAATGAATTAATATTTAAGTTTAATAAGTTTTGGTTAATTTGTGAAAGATGTAAATTAGAATTTAATATTATATTTGAATTATATAAACTTTCATCATTA
>CAJVPQ010001591.1:0-17336 GCA_910591825.1 Funneliformis caledonium
CTAAGACGTGCTTAGGTGAAATTTTTTTACTTTGCTAGATGATAATGAATCCTTTTTAGAATTAATTCTAGGATATCACAAAAATTAGTATGCATCTTAGATTTGACAAGATCGTAGTCTCGAATATTTCGTCACTTCGTTTCTTAATATTCGAGTCTATTCTCAAAGGCAAGCAGTATAGCATAAATATTAGTATACATAGAAGGTTTGCAAAGACTTCACGAGCTTGGCTTTGAACCTTTGGTTCTTGCCAATCTCGTGTCGTCTTAAAGGCAAATAGAATGGTATAATTTTTTTGATATTTTTGATGGATTTAAAATCGCGCTAGAAAGGTTATATCAATTTGGTTGATTTTAGCTTCCGAAGCTCAAATTTTATAGCAAGGAGATTGATAACGAAATTGAGCACCGGTGCAAATTTTAGACCTGAATTCTATATTATGGATTTATATAGCTAGAAGGGATTCTGGTCTATGATTGGGATCTTTCTGGATATCTTTTTTTTTTTTGACCCTAGGACTCCCAAATTTACTCTACTAAAGATAAAAATATTATACTTACAAAGTTAAGTTATTCTATATATAATCTATTTCAACTTATATTTGAAGTTATTTAATTAAACTATATACAAACTCATTAAAATATATTTTCTCATTACAGTCTATAAGAGAAATAGAAGAAGAAGTATTATCAGAAGACTATAGTAGCATTATTATTATTATTAGTTATTGAAGAAGAACTTCAAGTTATTTGTATAGAAAGTTCTTTTCAATAAACTTTTTTATGTTTCAATCCTTAATTTACTAATTCTTTTTACACTTTTTTATTATTTTACTTATAGTAAAATGAAAAAATAAGGAAGGTCTGTTTCTAGTCTTTTAAATAAAAATATACTGATTTTATATATTTATTTGACTTAATTGATACTGAATTACTTATCTAATTAGAGTCAATTAGTGATATTTTAGACTAATTTATTATTGAATTTGAATTAATACTAAATAGCTATATTTGATTGAAGTCAATTGGCATTAATTAGTAATAATTTGTTTTAATCAGAAAATATAATCAATTGATTATAATAATATCAAAATCAGCCTAAAATTAGCTATCTAATTTCTAGTTAATTTGAATTATTTTGACTAATGCTTATTAATTATTTCACTTTTAGTATTATATATACTTATATATTGTAAATATTATGAAATTCTTCTTTTGTAATATTATATTATAATATAGATTATAAATCTTATGAAATACTTTAAATATAATATTATGTAAATATTATAAATTATAAATAATGTGATATTATATAAGCTATAATATAATATTTTTATAAGTTTAAAAATTATAAATCTTATAATATTTTGTATTAAAAATAATTTTAATATTAGTTTATTAGTTTATTACTTAATTTTATTAGTATTAACTTTGTTAAATTATAAATTCATATGAAAATTTTAAGTTTATTTTTGATTTTTTTATAATTTATTAAAAAAATTGAAAAATAAATTGTATTTTAATAATGATAAAGATTTTTAAATAAAGAATCTACTTAAATACAACTTACCCTTAATATAGCAAAGTTTAATATAACAAATCATATGATATTTAACCAATTAAATATGTTGATTTTCTCTTTTTATAATGAAGTAACTAATCAAATCCTTCAAATTCTTCGCTAACTTACTATAATAAATTTAAAGAATAGAATAGTTACTTTGTTATATCAAAAATAAACTATAAAAAGAATTTTAACCAAAATGTTTAAAGAATTATAATTATATAATTGTATTAAATATAATTATAAATAGGAAATTAATGATTAAATTATATAAGTTTACTTTACTATTATGTTATTTTATCATTATTATTAGTGATTTTACTTATATTTCAACTTTTTCTTCAGATTACTATCAAAAATTTTCAGATATGTGATTTAGATACATGTGATTTGATTTATAGGTGGTTAGTTGATAATAAAATAAATCAAATATTAATTTCTTAATATATGAATTATTTTAATGCTACAAATTAATCCTAATTTTACATAACTAATCACAAATATTACAAATCTATTAGTTGTATGTTATGCAGCTGGCTTTTTTAACAAACCTTTCTTTTTAAATCTAATGCTACATCTTAACTCTAATATCATATTCTAACTCTAATAAGAAAAAGCATATTAAATGTTAATATAATGCAAACAAAATAGGATATTGAAAAATGAGAAAATAAAAAAAAGAAAATGTTAGAATTTTAAATTAGTTAAATAAAAATAGAAGAAAGTGAGAAAACAATATTGATCAATATTAAATCAATACAATATACTATGTTAATAGACTATTTGGAAGGATTTCTAGGAAAATCAGGTTCCTTAATGCATTTTAATCAAATAACATCAAAAACTAAAATGCAATAAAAATCTCAATTTCGTTAAAAAATTTCTGGAACCTGATTTTCCTAACAATCAACCCATTTATACTACATTATAATAATATAATTACATAATAATTTTGAATTAAAAAAAAATTTAAAATTTAAAATTTCGTAATTATATATAGAAGTTAAAATAACTTTGGTTAACGTTAATCATAGTTAATTTTGATTGGTCAATTCAAATTAACTTTTTGTTATTATATGTAAATCTATGATTAATAATGTCATTATTAAATATATTGAAAAAAATAAAATAAATGTTATTTCTAGTCTTTACTAAACAAGCAGTAATAAATGGTGTCTTTAAAAGCTTAAAAGTAATTTTATTCTCAAGTAAAATATAAACAGTATATCTGAAGTGAAATAAAAAATTAATTTACAAGTAATCCCTTAATTCCGGCCTGCATTATCGATAACCGACAACAGGGTCAATTGGTCAATTGTAGGTCAGTCAGTATTTAGACGATCATCATTAGTTTTTATTACAGTTTACAACTAAAGGCTTCAGTTTTACGATAATACGCGAACTCCATTTTACAAACTATACTTAACAAACTATAATTTCGCGTTTTGAGTTATTAGTGTAGCAGGTCCTTTCAACAAACGACGTAAAAATTATGTCGGATCTTGATACTATATCAATAATGATCGCGACTGATATACACTTAGGGTATCAGGAGCAAGATCCGATTCGTGGGACTGATAGTTTCAATACCTTCAAAGAAATTTTGAAACACGCAAGGGATAATGATGTGGATATGGTGTTACTAGGTGGTGACTTATATCACGAAAATAAGCCTTCACTTTATACTTTAAACGAATCAATCAAATTGCTTCGCGAATTCACTGTTGGTGATAAAAAAGTTGATTTTAAAATTACCAGTAATCAACTCAAAAACTTTGGAAGGCGAGTTAATTATTCGGATCCTAATGATAACATTGCCTTACCCGTGTTTTCTATACATGGTAATCACGACGACCCAACCGGTGCTAAACGTGTTGGTCCATTAGATTTACTCTCATCGTCAGGTTTAATCAATTATTTCGGTAAAAACAACAAGGTGGACGATATTGAGGTTTACCCAATAACTATCGAAAAGGGATCAACAAAGTTGAATATATATGGGATTGGTAACGTGAGAGATGAGAGATTACACCGATCCTTCATTAATGATCAAGTAACTTGGTGTGAACCTGATAATATCAAAGATTATTTCAACTTGATGGTAATTCATCAAAATAGGGTACCTCATGGTCCTAAAAATTATATACCGGAAAATGTTCTCCCTGGTTTCTTGGATGTTGTATTTTGGGGTCATGAACATGATTGTAGAATTTTTCCCGAAACCAGTTCTCAGAAAAAGTTTGACGTCATTCAGCCCGGATCTCCGGTGGCTACAAGTTTGTGCAATGGAGAAGCTATCGCAAAATATGTGGGGATTTTGAAAATCTTTAGTAAACCACGTAATGAGAAAAGATATGAAATAATTCCTATACTTTTGCGCACTGTTAGACAGATGATAATTGATACAATTGACATAAGAAAAGAACATGATATCATTCCAGGTGATGACAAAGCATTAGGATTTCGGTTGAAATCAAAGGTTAACGAAATGATTGAACTTGCACAGAATCAATGGATCGAAAATAATCCAGACAGTCTTGAAAACCCTCCACTCCCTCTAATCAGGTTAAATGTGGAATTAAGTAGAGAATATAATCGTATACGTACGAGTTTTTTCGAACAAGAGTTTAGGGGCCGTATAGCTAATAATGATAGCAACGGACAAAAGATCGTGACATATCATTATAAAGAAGCTGAGAGGTCACAGGGTCAAAGCTTAATCGTTCCGTTAGATTTCGGGGATGAAGAAATATCACAAAAGAATGCAACGTATTTTGTCATTGAACAACTTGCTAAAAAGTTAAAGGAGAAACCATCTCAATTTTTCCCAGAAAATGGAATCTTAAACGCTATTGATCTCTATGTTAATAAAAATGATGATCACGCTGTTAGAGATTTTTTTGATTCAACTAGGAAACATATGAAAAATCATTTGAAAGACCAAGCCATACCAGATAATTCATTTCCTGGGGATTCAGAAGTCAAGGACGTGATAATGGTAGAAAAGGAGAGGCTTAACCAAGAATGGTCTACACAATTTGATCCGGAACAATATTTGGACAAGTCAAGAACGGAAAACAATACGAGCTTTCCCAGCTTTCATCCAAGTACATCGGGTCGTGAACGTAGTCGAGGTCGTGGTCGTACTCGTGGTGCTCGTGGTCGTCGCGGTCGCGGCGTAGACAGAGGACGTGATCCCGTCACACATCCTACTATTGAAGAGGAGCCGGAAGATAACGATGACATGGACTTAGATGGTGAAACAAGGAGTACCAAACCCAGCGCTTCTAGTACACGTGGTAGGGGAAGTCAACAAGTATCTGTTGATGAACAAGATGATTATGTTGAGGAAATATACGATTTACCTGGAAGTAGTAACGTTAAAACCAGGAGCAGGACTGCTCGAACACGTGGACAAGAAAGTGGACGTGAAATAATAGTTATTGAAGATGATCAAGAATCTGAAGAAGACGAGGAATTCGATAATGAATTTTCGAGAAGCGCTTCATCAGCTAAAAGTGGTAAGACTCGAGCTCGTGGGCGAGGGCGAGGTCGTGGACGAGGACGTGGACGTGGACGTGGACGAGCAGCCCCAGTAATTGAAGAAGAACAAGAATCTGAAGGTGACGATAACGAATTGACAAGAGACGCCTCATCATATAGTAATGCCACAACTCGAACTCGTGGACGTGGACGTAGACAAGCAGCCGCAATAATTAAAGAAGAACAAGAATCTGAGGGTGATGATAACGAATTGTCAAGAGACGCCTCATCATATAGTAATGCCACAACTCGAACTCGGCGTGGACGTGGACGAGCAGCCTCAGTAATTGAAGAAGAACAAGATTCTGAGGGTGACGATAACGAATTAACAAGAGACGCCTCATCATATAGTAGTGGCACTACTCGAGCGCGAGGTCTCGATGATATCAGAAATCGGGGTCTTGGAAATCGCGCTGCAATTCCAAAACCAAAGGAAAAAATGGAGCTTGATGATGAGTTTGATGATCCAAGAGCGGTTATGCCAGAAGCAGATTATAATGATCATAATCGCGGCCTTGAGTCAATTGTTAACCGGGAAACGCGTGCAGCAATGAAAAGAAAAGTTGATAGGTTATTTGATTCACCAACACCAAAAAGAATAAATACCGATACCACGTTTTCTATATTATCACAAAGAAGCACTAATCGCAATTCGCAGTCAAGTCAACGTACACAATCTATCAATGAGAGAGATGATGATGATTTGTTTGATTAAATTAGTAATTAATTGGTTTGATGTTCTATCTTAATATAATTATGGAGGAACTCATTTTGCTTATCTTGCCTATTTTTGAATTGTACGATTTTATTTTATTGCGCATCATAAAATTTAAAAACTTTTTTATTCAAATAAAATTGTATATTAATATTGAACTTTTAAAAAAAAAAAATAAAATAAAATGATGGCTAATGTCGGCCGGAATTACGACACCGCAATAAAAATCACGTGAATTATCGTATCCATTATCTCTTGGATCTGTTTTAAGGCAACCGAACAATATCGCATTCAAAAATACGTTTTATTTTGTAGTGAATAAGAACCTTAAAAATTTTAACATTCTGATTTGATAAATTTCGAAAGAGGATAATGAGACAGACTTTTCTTTGTTTAGGGATTTCATGTAGAGTAACCAAGGTTAATTTGTTCACAGTTTACATTTTTTATTCATATATAGATATAGATAATCATCTAAAATAAGTTAGTCACGTAGGAAAGAAAATAGTTTTATGCATAGGTTTTTCCTATAATTGAGCGAAATCTTTTTTTTTATTTAAATGGATTTATGTAACGTAAACCAAAACCCATTCGTTCTTTTTCTTCCAAGGAAAGAAATAGAATAAAAGAATTTCCCCATTGAGTTTCAAACCTGACATCGACCTTTCCTTTTTTAAGTAAATTTCACGTTACAATGAAAAAATGTGTGCTTTATTATTTGTTGTATTCTTACAGGTTTTTTTTTTTTTGTGATTATTTATTTATTTATTTATTTTGTATTGTAACAAAAAAATCGAAAAAAGACATTTTTTTTTTTAATCGTCACACGTACCATTGTTATTGTTATTTATTCCCAGTTAATTTTTTTTTTTTTAAAAAAAAAAAAAAAATAATAATAATAGATTATTGGAGGCTTTCTTTTAAATGAAATTTTGACACATCTTAATCGAGAGAGATATGCAAGCCCAGTTTACTAATTAAGTTTTACCGAATCCCCCGAATTAATAAATATTTGTAGATATTCATGTCAATATACACGCCATCAAAATAAGTAATTATTTAGGTTCATTCATTCATAGAAAAAGCAAAGGACCCACCCATTACAACGCTTTCGTTTGTTTGTTTGATTAAATAAAAAAAAAAAATAAAAAAAAAATTAACAATAATAATAATAAAAAAAAATAAAAGTTAAAGAATGATTTTCAATCAAACTATATTTAAAAAAAAAAAAAAGCATGAAACAGTAATTTAAGATTTAATGAACGATTTACATCATTTACTTTAACCATTTTCATTCGAGATATTTTATTATCATCAAGACCAAAAGAGTGAACGATTAAACCGTATCATGTATTTCCCTGATTTGTTGAAAGCAAACAAAGACCGGTTACACTTTTTACGACATGACGCGCGAGATCTATTTACTTTCGATGCGATATTATTACCTTTTGGACCGCGCGATTTCGCATCAAAAAAAAGTCCTCTAACCTGAAATTCACTGGGCACTTTTTTATTATGAAATTTTTTTTTTTTTTTTGTTTCAGGGGTGATCGCTAACGATACTTGGATGTTTGTTCAATGGTATCTAGAATTTAATCGAAAACAAAGAAATGCCAATGAATGAACATATTATGATTCTAGAATTCCACACACATCATCATAAGCGCCCATATAATCTCCTTGTGTCTCCTTGATTTTGACCATTTGGCTTCTTGTTTTCGTCTCCAAACAAAAAAAAAATTCGCATGCGAATCAACTTGTTGATTCAATTGGCTAGAAACATAGATGATCACGCGAAATTAATTTGATCTTTAAGATTTATGTATGTACTGTATAAAGGCGTATGCTTAATGGTCGGGTTTTCCGCCAAGTAATGAAAGTTTTTTATTTGTTAGAGGAAGGATCGTGACGCAGGATATTCAACATGAATGATGATGCCTCGTAAATTCCGGTCACTTTGAGGAGGTGGAAAATACGCGATACCAAATTCGTGTTACGTGAAAAAAAGGCCAGAATTCCAGAATTTACTAAAAAATCTCACATAACCTAAAACCTAGGTAGAACCCCTGAGATCATCTATCTATCCGTTGTAAACAAAAAAAAAAATAATAATAAAGAAAGAAGTAATGCAAAATGCAAAGTGATGCATCTGAATGTTTTTAGAAAAACAAAAATTGTTCTATTGTTTTTCCCTTACATTTATTTCCGCGTAAATGAAAAAATAAGGGGGGATCAAATTACGATCCGTGTTTTACTCCGTAGATTTTAATCAATGATAAATTAAAAAGATCAAACAATAGTTTATACCATAATGTAAAAAAAAGACTTTAAAATCTTGATTCATGCAAATCGTTAAATTAATTGCATATTCTTTTTCTAAAAAAAAAAAAAAAAAAATTGATTTCTTGATGCGATAAAAAGGTTAAACTATAAAACCATAGAAAATTTGCTTATTAATAACGATTGCTAAGGAAAAAAAAAATTTCATAACGAATAATCATTCTTTTTAAAAAAAGAATACTAAATTTATTCTTATTGCATGACCATATCGATATAACGAACAATGATAATAATAACCCTTTTTATTGCCGCGTTTGGTTGTTATTTCTAACTAATTCTAACCCGATTGGGACGAATATCAATGTAAAATTAGTAATTATTTAAATATAACAATTTATTATTATATTTTTTTTAATAAAAAAAAAGATCTAGTTTTCGAAAAAATGATTTCATTACCTTATCTTTGATTCTAATTGAAAAGAATCATTTGTCAAAAGTATTGAAAATCAGGTTTCTTGTTTAACAAAGATCGTAAATATTCCATCACAATGTACTGAAGAAAGAATGCACAAATTATTTTCTTTGGTAATGATAGAACTATTTTCATCAAAATAGTTGAAACATTTGAAATCGTGTAACCCACATATGCAATTAAAAGGGATCCACTTGGCGTATCTTTTTGGATTTGGTAATGAATAATAGCCCAGTATTAACTTTATTACGTTATGACGTAAATAATGTAATTTCTGACACGTCACAAAATCGGTGCGTCTTACATGATGGATCTTCAAACAATGAAAATTTTATTTGTACCTCGATTCTTTTCATTATTCTAAAAAAAAAAATAAAAAAAAAAGATGAATTTTTATCAACATCGTATTCAATAAACTCAAAACGTATAAACCTTTATTCCTTCTTTTGATGCGACTTCAATGCACCTTCAATGCACCTCACTTATGATACATGAAAAACATACCTTTCATCCAAATGAGTGGATTATTTTGTCAAGTTACAATAGAGTTATAATTGGATTCGGGTACTTCTCTATTGTATGTACAGTACAATTGATAAGAAACCTTTAAAAGTTCTTTTAGAAATCCTATTTTGGGAAATGAGAAATGGTATCGTGAATTCATTAATTAATTTCAAATGAAAAAACTTAAATATATTTATTTTGAATGCATTCATTATAAAATTTTTTTTTTTTTTGCGTAACATAGTACTTCATCTGTTAAAGTTTCAATTGATTGTTTGATAAATTCCTGCTGATCTCATCTGGTTTACCTGGTGAGAACCATTTGCATTTTGCCATGCCAAATGAGGGTAACGGCAAAACTAGACGAGTTTGGCAAATTATTTAATTATTGATAATTCAATTTACCACATTTATCATCTGTACCCCAAGATCTTTGATCCTATAGGAATTAGTTTTTTAGAAAAAAATATCAAGTTATAGAAAGAATTTTCAACGTGTTTATTTCAATATCAAATAACTTCCGGATAAATGTTCAACATCATTGTATGGAATTTGATTTTATCATTTTATCATGGGTTGGGTTTGTTTATATTTTTGCATTATACATACTGTACATGCATACCTCTATGTAATTAATATTTTATTTTTTTGAAAAAATCAGATATATACAAAAAGTAAATTAAAAAGTGATTTTAAATATCTAGATATTCTAAGTTTTCTTTTTTTTTTGGAATAAAGGAATGTAAGAAAGGTCGGTTTACTTTTAAGAATAAAAAATACCTTACAAAGCGAAGACAACAAACAAATTAGGTATTTTTTATCGAAAAAGAAAAATTGTCTAATTCTAACAAAGGATGTGTGTTAATATTTCTAAATTCTAAATAAACTGTTAATATTATATATAAATAATTTAAAGAATGTGTCAAACACCTTTATCTTAATGACATTATTTTTTTTTTTTTTACATAAATAATTTAAAGTGTGTATCAAACACCTTTATCTTAATGGCATTTTTTTTTTTTTTTACATAAATAATTTAAAGAATGTGTCAAACACCTTTATCTTAATGTCATTTTTTTTTTTTTTTGTACATTATCTAATTTCGTTTTTAAATAAAGTATTTTCATAAATCTTGGATTGTATATGGCTTAATTCATTTGAAAGACTTCGATCGTTTAAATCAGTTTTTTTTTTTATATCATAAAATAATAAAAAAAAGAAAAAGAAAAAAAAAGGAATGTACAAATTAATAAAAAATTTCTTTTTTTTTTTTTTTTACAAATAAAAAGTTACAAATGAAACTTTCAAGAAGGTATCATCATAAAAAAAAATTCAACCAAATTTTTTTTTTTTTGTCGCAAGAAAATTATAGTTTTCTTGGAAGTTAAAGAGATAATGTAAAACGTTATAATATGCATATACACAAAGAAGTGTCTAGAAATGAAAATGAAAAAACTTCTTTTTTAAAAACAAATTTTTTTTTAAAAAAAAATAATTTGAATGTAAAAAAGAATCAAAAAAAAAAGAAAGTAGAATATTAAAGGAATTATAAAATATAAATTTCTATAAAGTAAAAGGGTGCTTTTAATACAAGGGAATTTAATTCATTGAGTTCGACTCAAAAAATTAAAAGGAATGAATTTATAATACAAAAGGAGATAGAAAAAAGGGGAATTTAATAATAAAGCGTTATATGTTTACAAGTATACATACACTTTAATTTTTTTTTTTTTTTTTTTTTTTTTTTTTTACTAAATGTTTAACCCATAGTAAAGTCGGTCAGACCATTCCATATACAGATAACAAATCCAGCAACTTATGAAAACTTTTACCCGCCGCAATTAAACCCTATATACCATCAAATTCCAATATTAGCCTATTACAATACAATAAGAGAATAAGTAATATGCATAATGAATTATCGTAGGTTGTATGCACGCTTATAGCGACCATTTGAAGTAAACTTGTTGAAACGTCCAAATGACTAAATAAAAGGGAAGTGGAGTTAGAACGTCGTTACAATAATATTATAAGCAATATCTTTTCTTCATGAATAACTTACCCCGAATTTACGTGGGAATTCATCCTCTTCCGATGAACGTTCGTGTTCTGCCTTGCGTTCTTGGAGATCCCTAAGAGCACAATCAATTTGATTATGTAAATCTGAGAGTAATGCATGATCCTTGTGGGAAGGCGCAGTGGCTCTCAACAATGTCTGGAAAAAAATTTCGGAAAAACAATTTAATTTTTCGAACATTACACAAAAATGGCGTAGCGCATGCTAATCTAAAGATGGAATATTTCTGAGGCTTACCATGACCAAGAGAGGGTATTTGCATAATCTTTGGAAAGGCTTTGTGAGCAAACTTTCCAAGGACAAAAATCTGCCCTGTGGGATATCATCCTCTAAGGCTTTCAATAATTGTCCAAGCTTATTATTCTTCTTGCGTGCGTTGGCTATCTCGGAAATCGCCATCTTGTGATGAATCAGATATGATTCGTACATCTGGAACTGAGTTGCCAAGTCTCGAAGAATGTGCGCTATTGATGGTACGACGGGATACATGATTGCTTGTATGCAAAGAAGTTGCTATAGAAAAAAAAATTTCATAGGATTGTGAAACAAATAACCTTAAATTAGAAATTTATTAAATTTCATTCAATCGTCGTTCCTTACTCGACGGTTTCATATTTATTTTCAGTAGTAATAAAAATATTTACCAATGATACATTTAAATGTAAGAGTAAGATATCTGGCAATATCGTAAATGTTTCAATTAAACTAGATGGTAATCGAATTCCGGAATCTTGGATTGATGTAACGTAATGCTATTTTGACGTTCAAAAAGGAAAATAAAAAAACCCGGAGGTGAATTTATTTATATACATATATTAGAATATTATGCAAGCAGGGATATCAAATCAATGCATCAATCCACATCTTTTTATTTACCTCAATAAGATACCGTACATCTTCGACAAAGGCTTTTTCAGTTCGAATGATTTCATAGATAATTTCCTGTCGATGGATTTCTGATGCCGGAAGTTCAGCTTTAATATTTGAATCGACTTGTTCTTTCCAAAGTGGCGCAGCCTGAGTTGGACTTGGAGGAGAGACAGTGGTGATGCTTGGGTTTGAAGAATTCCAGCTTTTCTTCATTGAAACGGTGAGCTTAAAAAGGCTTCGACTGCTGCCGCTGCGCTTAAGTCTTTCCAACATTCCATTATCACTCTGAATTGATTTTTTTTCATCGAGAACACCATCATCATTGTCGTTGTTACTCGAATGGCTTGGAATATAAGATACCGCTTTGTTCAGTGATGACAGAATTTCGTTGAATAACATTGTGTGATGATTTAAAGAAGGATATGATTTGATAAATGCTTCCTTTACAAACAAAAAAAAAATATTTTTAAGAAAAAAAAAGCGAAAAAAAAGAAAATACACCGTAGGCGATGTTCTTTTTTTTGGAATTTAATAAATTTATATATTTATGTTGAGAAAAAATATATATATGTATATATTTTTACAATCAAAACAAGGAAGAATAGAACGCACTTACAAAAAGGTGAAGTTGGAAGAACTCAAGGGGGGAGGAGGGTATTTTATATTGATTTTTGAAAAAAACCGGTTTGTATAAGTATATATTTATTTATACAGTATATTATTACTTACAAGTAGTGGTACCCCCTGAATTTGAAATGGTCCATGGTCGATTTGCTGTTTGTTTTATAGAGACGTTTCACAAGGGTACCCCATTGGCATCGTAAATTTGTTTGTGAACAAATTAATTTTTAATAATTTCGGTATAAAACAAAAGTTCAGTGCTAAATTAGTACACTTCCGTAATTACCATTTACTTGAAATTTAGTATATTCATTTATTTGTTTGTTGCCTGGTTTTTTTTTTTTAAAAAAAAAAAATTTTTTTTTTTTAAAAGCAAGTACACATGTAATTTATTAATCAGTTTGTTCTAACCTAAAAAGCTTTGTTAATTGATTTCGCCGAATAACATATAAATAAAAAATTTTTTTCATTTAGTGGTTGACTGTAAAATAAATAAATAAATAATAAAAAAAAAAACAAACGAAAAAAAAAAATACTCATGTGTTAATTGATAAGTTTATACATTAGATAATCGAAAACATCAAAAGTATTATTGAAATAATGATAAAAGGATAAAACAGGTGAAATTATAAAAATAAATTTTTAAAAAGGAAAAATTTCTTAATTATTTTTTTCCAACAATGGTTTAAATTACGTAAAAAATAAAAAAAAAATAAAAAAAAAACTGACGAGTAACATTATCATGATAAAGAAAGCTCCAGGTCCCTGTAAGAAGAAGAATTACACAAGGATATTCATTAATCCATATATGCGCAACGGATTTAAACCAGTAGCATTCGTAAACTCTAAAGGATTGTAATTTATTTTTTATATGTGAAAGACGGTAGATAACATCATGTCTTCTTATGAAGATAGTCTATTTGCATAGCAGAAGGATATTGGTTTCCCGGTAAACTCATCGATTGTAAAAAATATTTTCTAACCTTTTGTGACTCATAGTTAAAGACAACATCGATGATAACCACCGAGGTTAATATCACCTCATAATCTCATAATCGAAAGGAACGTTGCCGTTGGTTTAAATTTCCGAGCATGTTAATGATATTAACTAAATCGGCATGATAGCATTAATGAAAATTTCCGATCATTATTATTATTTTTTTTTTTTACAAAAATGAAAAATAGGTACAACCTGTTAAATCGGTGATCTCAGAATCAGAAATTAATGGTATATACTTAATTAGGAAATTGAATTAGAATGTTTAAATGTAATAAGTGCTTAATTACTATTAAATCAGATAAATAAAGATTAGTCATAATTGTCATTTTCAAATTTTGCATAATAAACAAAATAATTTTTTTTTTTTTTTTTTACGCGCCAAAATTTCTCGAATATAAGTTTCAAAAAAAAAAAAAAATTTAATTCTCATCATGTAAAATTATCATTAAGATGATAAAAGATTAACCAGTATATTTTTAATGTATTGTTTATGTTATTTTTAGTTTTTTTTTTTAGATTTTAGATTTAGATGTATAAGACATGAAAAACATGTGGCTTTAAGTTAACCGATTCCTGTAGGTTTGTTTGGGTGAGATTATTTTTAGCTTAGATCGATTCAGATAAGAAAACGCACAAATGTGATAACAAGTAGAAAGATGTGTGAGAAAAAAAAATTTTATTTTGAGATTGATACATCAAAAATCTAGCTTAAACTTTAGGTAAAAAAAACGCGCCTAAAAATAAATAAATCCAAATTTTAATTTACTTTGAGTAGTGATCATCTACATGAAAGCTAAAAAGATTGTTGCATGAATGCTTCACCTTTGACCTTTTTTTATTTTTTTACCTTAGTTTGCCCGTTTCTGATAAAGTTGGATTCAACCATACATGTTAAATAAACAAACGTTCATGTCAGATTTGGATGGCATGCATAATTGTCATGGTAAAATGCCTTTTCTCGTTTTATCGATTTAGCCTCTTAGTAAGACCGCTAGGTTATATTATTGATTTACCTAGTTTTTACATTAAGGAACATAAAAAAAGACTTGTACATTTCAGGAAATTTGATGGTAAAAAGAAAAAAAAATTTTTTTAAAGTGCATTACCTTACATATTTATTACAATCATATATATTATGTAAATTTTAAAATTAATTTGAATAAACTAAACGTGATACAATATAAATCAAAATTTATAACATGTGTTCTATCAACATCATTCACGAAAAACAACCACAAACAGATTTAAACCATTGTCGATTCCGTCAAAAAACAGCAAGCAAAAATATCCCTAAAACGGTAATTTTGCATTGAAGATTAAACGAGATAAAAAGGTTTGATCGTTAGTCTTTATCAAGTTAAGGCTTGTTCCCCCTTGCTCAAGGATCATGTCCTCTTTTATCCTCAATTTTGTTATCTTTCTAATGCTTTGTCTATCTATTTCCTTATTCAACAGATATGTATTTCCTTATTTACCAATCTGTAAACCGTTTATTAATTATTTTTTTTGTTTGTAATTTTAAAGTTTTGTTCACGCTTTATAAATGAACTTCAAATCGTGCTCGTGAAATTTATCTGTTTAAAGAGCATTCAAGATAAAAATGATTTTTATAAGAAAAGTTTTACCGGAGGTTTATTTTGAGAAAAATTTATTAGATGGGATGATTTTTTTTTTTAAAAAAAAAAAAGGGAAAAAAAATTTCTAATCGTAGTAATGTTTCACACGCATACTATATTAAGCATACTAAAATTAACTGGGCTTTTTCTTTTTATTTTTTACCTCTATAACAAATAAATAATCAGTTGACCTTAGCCGGAAATGGTAAAAAAAAAAGAGTAAAGTTCCAAGGTTCAAATATTTTGACTTGGTGTAACTCCGGCAAACCAATCATTGATCAACTCCAACAAAACGTTCCAATCATAGATATGTGCAAATTAAATCGATTCGGATATTGGGCACGATAAAAAAGCTAATGCAAAGCACGAGTTTATTTTTTCTTAAAGTTGAAAAACAAAAAGACGATGATGAAATCTTTTGATGAGAGATATAAATAAATTGATTTTCATGTGTAAGGAACGAATTTAACGAAATTCGGATTTGGATTGGTTCTTTGCTGTCATTTGTTTTGAAAACAAACAATTATTAAAAACACATACAATATCTTAAATTCCCGGAAAGGAAATTTTCGAGTAAATAAAATTGCACGAGTTAAAAATCGTGTCGGAAATTCTTATCAAAGCGTTGATTATGTCACCAGTCTCGTGCGTGGTTTTGTTAATCGACCTCGTGAACGCCTTCTAAATAAATCCTGAAGTGATAATCGAGAAAAAAAATTTGCAAATTTACTTAATTAAGTAAGAAAGCTGTCATCTATTGGTTTGAATTCACACGGATTCCAAAGAGAGTAATAAAATTACAAACAAAGGCAGAATAATTTATTCCCGGACGACCAAAATTCAGCCCTAGGCTAAACTCAACATGTTCTAGAACTCCGATGAGGTCAATTGATATCAAATAAGAAATCCATTTCGATCGATCAAATTCAGATTCATTCATTAAAAGAATCAGAATTTCGGAAACAAGAATCATAAGCTTTACGCGTGAAACTATCCTGGATCATAAAATCATGTTTGAAATCAGATATGAATAAGACAAAGAAAGGATATAATTATCACGTCATATCGCGTTACACCATCAGTATTTCATTATCCAACTAGACTGTATTAGTCCCGTTGCTTCCGCAGTACAAAGATACCGAGATAATGAGGTATGCATCATATAACTAAAAATGAGCTTATTAAAGAGTTTAAGTTTAAATGAAACTTGGAAACATTGCATAGCATTAATGATACGATTAGTCATAATGGAAACATTTTCCTCATTATAACCTTCTGATATATGATTTATATTAGTACGGATTCTAGATGACTTGGTCGAAAATCAATACCCTTTTACCTAGAAACATCATCGCGAGATTCATTAAGCAGGGGCTGGATGATGATCTTATTTGAATGGATACCTATTCCGAGGATTAACTTTGCCATCATGCATCAGGTAAAGAAACGATTGCGAAATGTTTATGATATTATTATATAACTTGCTTATGTCATATGATTGGTGAACTACTTATTAGAATAATTAGAAACAAATTAATAAAAATAAGCATCAAAGTTTATTAATATTACATTTTAGGTGTATAATAAGAATATCTTCCTCCAATCTTATTTTAAAAAATCGTGAAATTTTCTCCTTTCTATTAATTGTTTCTGTGGATCAAAAAGTTTTTTTTTTCTATGCATCATTTCTTTTGATGGTTAATTACACAACCTGCTTGCGCAACATCAATGTATGAGTATGTAGCAGATTTATTAATTTGATAAAAGTCGAGCTTTGAATTCTTTAATTGTGACACAATCATGAAACTGTAATTTATTTAAGCAGTAACACCGTTATCTTATATAATTCTTGGCAAATAATAACTTCATGAATTGTGATACATCCGATGGGAGTTCAACGATCTAGTAAAGAACAATGAAAATTAATTATGATCATTTTCATTTTCGAAAGTCATTGAGAATTCTAGTATAAAATGTGTGAATGCACGTGAATTTAGACCTGTCATTGAACGCTGAAAATAACTTTCACTTCGTTGACGTACAGATTTATTCTTGCTTCCGGGTAAAATTCTTTT
>CAJVPQ010001592.1:0-17327 GCA_910591825.1 Funneliformis caledonium
ATACACATAATAATAAATATACATCATTGTACATTTTTGACCAAAAAAATTTCCCACTGGATGTGGCGCAGTGAATTTCGTGTCATACTGAAACTTGTGCCACCGTAAAATCTAACCATCTTTATTCAATGATGGCTTTTTTCGGCCAACAAGAAGAAATGTTTGAGGTAAAAATATGATCAAGTTTTTAAATTTTTTCACGGTTTCCCGAGGAACGAACAAATTTTCATTTTCCGATCCAAGGAAACGATTCCATAATTTTCAGCTTTACAAAAAAAAAAAAATTTCCACCTTTTGGATAATCGCTTTCAATAATTAACATAAATATCAACATTTTTTTTTATTCACAGTGTGTCGTTTCTTGACACATTGAAGATAACGGCTATGTAAAAAGATAATAATTTAGTAGGTTAAGCCAAATCGTCAAGCCTCATGGCTTGAAATTGTAAAATATAAAGAATTTATATACTTAATAGCTTTCTTTTTTTCTTTTTTTTTTAAAAAAAAAAAGAAAAAGACCATATTATTTGTATTGTTTAAACTTTGAAATGATTTAATGTTGCTGGAAGAGACTATTACACAATACCATTGATAAAATGGTTTAATTGTTCATGATATTTTAAACAAATCAAACCCTTGTCGGTTTTTTTTTTTTCGGCGAATTCAAAATCAATGTAAACAACAAGACACAAGAATCTTATCCTTGTACTTCCATCAAACAAATGCTTTGCGCAGAGAACCTGCCACGCATTCAAATTAAAATCAAGGTTAAATAAATAAATAAAAAGATTTGAAATTTCGTTTTAACGCACTTCTCTGTAGAATATTTTCATAATAAATAAACCATAATCTAGAAAAAATTAAAATAAATATGGCGAATGAAGGTGGTATTTCATTTTTGGGTAGCGTCGCATTGTTGGTATCGTCCATGACAGGTCCGGGTATCGTCACGAGTAAGTTGAAAATTTACAAAGTTCTTCTTCCTTTTAACTCACCTTTGTTTAAGATTTGCGTTTGACAATATATATAATTTTATGCTTTTTAAAAGTACCGTTACTTTTTCAGATGGCGGGATGGTTAATGTGAGTAAATGTACTTCTGTGAAATTTTTTTGAACCTTTTATTTTTTTAATAGAAATTTTTTGTTGTGTAGCCCGGTTATTACGTTTGTTATGGCTATTGTGCTAGGTGCCGCAGCATCTTTGTTTTTATGTGAAGCGTTAAGTGCAGTACCCGGTAATAACAAGTTCCAAGTAAGAATCTTCATATTTCTCCTCCAATCGCCCAAGTGTAATGTTCTCAACAACAAATCGATGCATGCTTTTTAGAAACAAGTCGAATTTTCTCACCTTTCATCGTTAATTGTATCGAATAAACATCAAAAACGACTCGTTCAGACAGGATTATTTATTTCAATGCAATCGATAAACATAGCATCAATCATATTATCATCTCAAACGATGGACTCTTTAGTTATTTCAATAATTGGAAGAACTTGTGGCGTTGGAATTCATCCCGATACCGGATTCTTTTGCGTAAATGAACATAAGGCGGAAGGAAGTCCATTTGAAGAACGTTATATGCTCATCACCGCCGGTTATCTGGTAAGAACCGAAATATATTTTTTTTTACGCCCTTCTTCTTGGAAAACAAGTCGTTCATTTCCATTACCTTTGTTGAAATAATATCTTAGATTGCACTTTGCATAACAGTTCCTTTGGGGATTATGGACCTCGTGGAAAACATCAAAGTGCAAATCATATCGCTGATGACATTAATCTTCATCATTGTCACGTGGTTAGTGACGTTCGGCATTCATGGACTCAACACGGAGCTCGTTCCCATGGTTGGATACGACAAATCTCAAGTGGTTGGAACGGTTTTGTTTAACTACGCGTTCATCATGACGGTTCCAAGTTGGGTTAACGATGTAAACCCATCAGTTCCCATTCGAAAGGCCGTTTGGTATTCCCTATTAATATCGACGGTGATTTATCTCTTGCTAGGAATCATGGGAGGAATGGCTTATAAGATGGAATCAACCTCAAACATTATTTCCACCATCAATGAATCAAGCGAAAAGTCCGTTGTCAGCGTCATTACAACCTATCTATTTCCGCTGGCCGTATTGATTACGAGCATCCCAGTTTACACCATCATTATTCGATATAATCTGATGAGAGCTGGTTATTGCGGAAAAGGTAACTCCCAAGCATGACTTAATTTCTTTTTCTTTTTTTTTTTTTTTTCTTTTTATTTCATCACAAACCTTTTTCTAGTTATGGCGAATCTACTATCGTGCGCGTTACCTTGGGTAATCATCATACCTTTCCAAACTGGATTTTGGTTGAACGCGTTCATGAATTGGACCAGTTTGATATTCAATAGTTCATGTAATTTCATCCTCCCGTTCTACTTGTATTACATAACCACAAAAGGATCAGATTTGAGAAATGATCCGGATATCATAAAAGTTGAAACAGGCGACGAAAAGCACGTCATGGAAACGGAGAGGAAGAAATCAGTCATGTCCGATAAAATTTCGATTACAAGCATTATATTGACCGACTATAATCATAATCATAATAATAATAATGGGAATAAATTATCCATTTTACCCATCGTTATAAGGTCGCCTTCCCCTAATGAAAATCATCTTTTACCTCCTCAATTACTTGAACATAATCCCATACGAAAGGAATCTCACGAATCCATTCGTTCTAGTTTCTCCATACGAACTTATCATTCAAGTACCAAAGTCAGTCCAAGAATTAGTCCCAAGGTTAGTCCAAGGATCATGCCGGAAAATCATCCAGAAGAAAATTATTTCGATATGGTGATGACGACTTCAGCGCAACATGAGCTCGAGACACGGGAATATAATCATCATGTTCCTTCACCAAATTTTCTTGATATCCCAACACCGCAACTGGTCTTACATGGAAATCGTGGTTCCCCTTGTTCAACTCCTGGTGGAATTCGTTCACACAACGCCATGACCGCCGGCTTAACGATATATCATCAATCCATTGAGAAACAACATTTATCGGCCCCACCCTCTTTAATCTCACGTAATAGTTTGAAACGGGGAAGATCTACACAAAGGCATGTAGTCGCCCCGATAATCACCCTGAATAATAATAATAGTCAATTGGATTCGAATGTAGATCCGCTGGATCTTCATTTTCGCCAGAGGCTTCGTCACCACCATCAACCCTCGCTTATCTCTAGTGACGATAATCATAATAATCAGAAGGGAAACTTTGACCTATTTAAAGCGTTTCCTTGGATCTCGGACATCAACGGAGTGAAGATGGCGATTGGACTTGGGGCTCTCTCCATCATGTTAATTGGTGGCGTGATAGCTTATGATTTTATTTTATTAGCAACCGGAACAAATATGTTCGGTATACACCGTAATACGTCATGAAGAAAGACACCGACGTCATTGTTTGTAGATATAGATTACTGTATTTATGTTGTATTAAATAAAATCATCATTGTATTGTAAATATATAATAAAACGTTCATTAAAAAAAAGTCCCCATTCGTTCATTATGATAGTAGATTGATTACGAAGTTTTGTCGATTATCAATTATCCATCAGGATTCAAAATAGTCGATTGAGGTTAAAGCAACTATCTTCTAACTGGAAAAAAAAAATTTTTTTTTTCATCCACCTCATTTAAATATATTTTAAAATAAACATTAAAGCATTATCATCAAAAATTCACAAGATATTTATTTATTCTTCCTACTTTCGAAAGTTCCTTATTAGTTGTTACTATGAAAAAATACAGGAGACGAGAAATTGTGCGACATGGTCACCGATTGCGCTAGCAAAAAAAAAAAAATGCCAAATGGATTCGGATCAAAATTCGAAAATCACGTTAAAAATTGTTTCGGTAGTATAAAGGGGGTAAAACAATGGGATCACGAGGACTTTCGATTTGTGAAACCTTGTCAAAAGGGGACAATTCCGCAGCAATTAGATTTTTTGGGTCGAACGAGAAAAAAAACGAAGGGTTCCTCGTGCAGAGCAAAAAAAAAGAAAATTGAGAAGGAAAAAACATTCCGTGAAACATGGACAAGCACGCAATTACCCTTTAATGCATTCAAGAAATCTTATAGATAAATATTTACCCAATTATTATTATGTTTATTCCATCCATGTGCGGTTCTGCGGGTCGTTGAACCAATCAGAAGAAATACCAACAATAATTGGTTTATCGAACTCTTTCTTGGCACACGTTTTTTTTTTTTTACTGTAATCACTCATAACGACCCTCCTTCCATTAATATCCTACAATCAATGACAAATATTTTTAAATTTCATATGAACATCCTAAACAATATTTAAGTGAACTAAGTATGGGAGTTGAAATGTAGATACTTGATTTTGAATTTTTAATTCAAAACCTAAACATGTTTTTTTTTTTTTTTTTTATATTTTACAAATCCTATTTTTGAAATCAAAAAATATGTTCTGATTCCATGAATAGAACTTTGCGCCGAAATTTTACCGGATCGACATTTGCAATACGATTTACAAAAAAAAAAAAAAAAAAAAAAAAAAATATTAAATTTTTTTAATTTAATTTTTAATATAAGGGATTTATTTAATTTATACATACATGAGTTAGCAGGTTTGTTATCAGGATTTCATAGAATTTAATTAAAAAACGCGAATTATGTAATGACGGTATCGCACTAAAAGAGAAGAATGAAATGAAAAAAATATTTTATTTTAATTCTTTTTTTTTTTTTTTTTTTGTTCAAATATTTCAGAATATTTTAAATTTTACAACTATTCTAAAAAAAAGAATAAAGAATAAAGAGAATGAGAATGAATTAGCATGCGAAGAGAAAAAATGAAGAACACGTCCCAACAATGAGGTTATATATAGACATTCTCCACATTTGGTGTTCCAGAATTATTGACATAATGAATGAATGTTGAATGAGAGTGAAAAGAGATTGAAATGATGAAATGATGATATACATACAATATCTCATACTGGCTGTGCGCTTTTTTTCTCATGATCAATCTGTCGTGCTCTCTTGTCATGTATCAAGTCGTAAACACACATAAACACACAGAACATGCGGTAGATCATTTAGGTGAATAAGCCACGAATTGCGGAAAAATATTTCTTTTTCCCCCCCAATATTTTTTTTTTTTTTTTTTTTTTTTTTTTTATGAAAGAAATCTCAAATCCCCTTTAAGATGATGTAATTATAATAATACTAATAATAATAATTAATTATTATAATAAAAAAAAAAAATATTATTACATCTTATATTAATAATTAATAATAAAATCTTGATGTACATGATTTAGCTGTGCGAGTAACATAACCAACAAAACCAACATAACCATAACCAGCGCAATTTCATGCAGCCTGAAAAGGTTTGGATTGAAAATGTGACTAAACTGTAACGATTTTGTCCCTGCATGTATACTTTAATTAGTTAGGAACATTGATAAATATATATGCATGGGGAATGCAAAATTACCCTTGACCAACAATGTGTGCGATGTTGTAAGAATTCGCCACGGATGTATTGATTTCGCAAGTTTAGGCGCGGTTTTTCTTTACTGCCAAAAGTGATTCAGTCTTTTTACATGACTTGGTAGTGGATTGCGCCACTCTGTCAACTTTAAGAGAACTATACCAGATTAAGTCAATAGCTCGGAACCGGTTTTTCGTCCCGTGCTATCGTGGGTAAATATGAAACTTCATTTCAAGATATCAGACCAGTTGTCAACCTGTAGAAAAGAACAAATTTTTTTTTTGGTTATACAAATGGTGAAAATAGGGATGAGGGGAACATATCCTATAAGACAAAACCATCATCATCTATCATAAAAACATCAATTTCCAAAAATCATATGCAGAATTGTTTTTGTTTACCTTTGGTCTGGACCTGCACCAGAACAAAAAAATTCATTAGGGACAATACTTTGCAGCTAAACCTATCCTGGTTTCAGATGATAAGTTACATCAAATTCATTTTTACAGATGTGTTCCCCATGACATTTATTCACCATGTTGGTTTAATGTAAATGATGACAGTTGGTAAGCAAATATCGAGAAAAGGAAGGATTGTCTGGAATTATTATTGTCTGTTGTGTTTCTCCCAATTTGTCATTGAATATATTGGTGTCAAACACTATTTGATAACAAAAGTCAAATTTAGATATCGATTCATGTGTACTTCTTTCCTTACATATTTTGTTATTTTGTTTATTTTGGTTGTTTTAGACTATATATGCAAACAAAACAAAAATAAAATAAAAATAAGAACCCTTTTCAAACATTTTCTATTAATGGGGGGAGGGGGGGGGGGGGCTTCACAAGTATTTAACCCCAAATTTATCATCTATTAATGTTGATAACAGAAAACGGAGAACAAAAAAAAAACAAATTTGCTTAAAAGAGGTTAAATTAAAAATTTTTTAAATTCTTTGTTGAGAAAAATGAAAAAATGAAAAAAAAAAATATGAATAACAGAAAAAAAAAAAAGTAAACCTGACAAAAAAAATTAAATTTAATCTCCATAAATTCGGCATAGAAAAAACCTTTCATATCATTAAATATATATAACCAAAAATTAATTACATTGTTTGTTTTATCATCCTGTAATCCTGTAATCGACAAGCCTGCATGGTATGTCGCGATGACCTGGTGTCACCGCAAAAATCAATTTAAAAAGATACTAAAGCGCCCATAAAAAAAAAAAAAAAAAAAAATAAAAAAAAAATAAAACAAAAAAAAAAAAGCTTACTGCACCAATTAAATATATTAAGTTAGTGTCAAGCCTTACCTTTGTTTTCTTTAAATAACGGAGAAATTCAAAAAAAAAAAAAAATTGTTTTCCAAATATATAAATGTGTGTATGTGCGCTTTTTTCCTCCATTTTCTAAAATCACCGGCATATTAGTCTCTCTCCTAACTTATTTTTAGTTACTATTTATTAATTAATATTACTTAATAATAATTATTTTTTTTTTTTTTTTCAAAAAAAAAAAAAATAAAATAAAACAAAAAGTCTCCTTGCAGAAATTAAAAAAAAAACAAACCTAAAATATTTTGAACTATAAAAAAAAAATTAATAAATGTACGTAACTTTGCATAAGTGATTCCCCTAATTTTCCCATCCCCTTTATAAAAAATATTCGTTTATAAATATTGTAAAAGACCACGCATTAATTTCATTTCTCTTCTGAATTGAAGTGCAAGGAATTAGGATTCCAACTTTAAATTTATTATGAGTCTTACGATGACGAAATCAGCCAACACATCTACATCATCCACTTCATCATCTATTCGTCCAGCAAACTCAATTGGAACATTGATACCGACAACGTCTCCGGGTAATAATAATATTTCATCACCGCAACAAAAATTATCATCGCCTTCAACGATGTCATTGCGTCCTCAACAACCTCCAATCGTTACTTCGGTACCACCAGAAATTTTTGCTAAAATATGCGATTACCTGACACCGATTGACATCTTCAAATTATCGACTGTTTGTTTACAATATCGAAATTTTTTGTGTACCCCATGTTCAGTTATATCTCAAAATATTTGGCGTAATTCAAGAACCAAATTCTTAACTTATCCTGAATTACCTCCACCACAAGGAATGGAAGAGGAAAAGTACATTCGGATTACAAATTTTGATAAAAGTTGTGAATTTTGCGGAAATCGTGATCCGGAATCTTCAAGATTATATTGGGAATTTAGAGTTCGTTGTTGTGATAAGTGTTTACTCGAAAGAACCAAAACGTAAGTTTTTTTTTTTGAAATTATTTGTTTTATATAACATGATTATTAATATTAATTAATGATTTTGATAATGACTTTTGATTTTCAAATGATTTAGTTATGAAGAGCTTGAGAAATCCGCAGATATACAAATTGAAATAATAGAGACATTGCCGTGTGTATGGATTCGAGGTGGTGCTTTCGCCGTGCCTGTTCATAGATATTATTGGATTGATGATGTAAAGTCAATAAGCAAAGAATATTCATCTTTGAAGGGAAAGGATTATTCGAGTTGGTTATTGAAAAAAAAAGAACAACATAAAAAATATATGGCCGAAGTATCTCGTTATTATTTGGAGGATCAAAAGCAATGGAATGATTTGCAAAAGAAATCCAGGCATCGTTAACTTTGTAATATTTACCTAAACCCTTATAAATATTTTTTTTTTTTCGCTGTATAGAAAATGTGAATTAATTGTGAATAATTTTTTTTTTAGTTTTTAATTTTAATTCCTTTTTTTTTTTTTTTTTTTTTTTTTATACGCGTCATATATTTAATTTTTTTTTATGAAAATTCTTTAAAATTGTTTTTTAATTGACAAAAAAAAAATCATTGAAATTTAAAACCAAAACTAAAAATTAATTTTTATTGTATATTCTGTTTTTGCGAGAATTATTTTCGCTAAATATTTCTTGCCAAATAAAATTACGCGATTGTTTCCCATAAAATCTCAAAAGATGGTTTCAATACGGATATTTAGACGGCACCCTTATCATCGATTAAAAACAAAATTATTTAAGCACGAATATAAAAATTTCATTTGCTAGTCACGTTTGATACTAATCTAGATTCCAAGATTGCGATTCACCATAGAAACCTAATACACGGCTTGATATTGTCGTACATGCGCAGTGTCTGTGCCATTGAGGCTTTTTGACAAAAATGGAATATAAAATCGTATACAAGTGAAAGGTGAAAAAAAAAAAGCACAGCCAAGTACATTTTCATATAAAACAATCAAATCGTTTGTTTTTTATTTGTTTGTTTTTTTTTGGTAAATTTTCTTTATCTTGCAAATAATCTTGATTTTTATTTTATTTGATTTGAATTTTTTTTTGATAAGTTATAGATGATAAAAAATAATTTTTTTTTCCTTCCACTTTATAGTAAGTAATACAAGGAATTCAATCGTCTATTTTATTTACAATCTTTATTTGTGGCTTTAATGTAGACATTTTATTTTGGATTTTGATTTAATTGTGATTATTTTTTTTCTGGAGAGACGGATGCATTTTTGTTCACAGAGCAAATGGATTGCAATTCTTTAACGTTCTCGTGATAGGTTAATTTTCTTTTTTGTTGCCATCTCTCTAACATGTAATACAACCATTCTTATTTCATGAGGAGGATCCGTGCAATTTAATTTCAAAATCAAGGAGAAAAAATCATTTTCCGATCGTACACAATTTAACGATTGTTAGAGTTAATCTTTTTTTAATGTACAAAATTACCGTTTATCATAACACAATTTTAATAAAACCAAGGTTCCAAATTCATATAATTCAATTCTATTTATATTGTTTGGGATGAGGAAGATATTGTTTCGTAACTTTTTAATTTAACTGTAAATTTTCTCATCAATATAAAGGAATTATCTCTGGTGTGTGACAGATAGATATGAAATGATCGACAAAATTTGAGCGAAATATGTTTTCTATTTATAAGATAATTTCAGTCAAGCTTTTAATGCTTCGAATATGCCGAACCACTTCGTTAAGCCTATTCGATTTCGGTGGTAGGAACGGTTCCCAATCCCAAGTTGCCAACTTACAACAAACCTTTTGGATACGATATCTTCTCATCTAAACGGAAGGTTAACAAATCCAAATTTTCTGATGATGTTAGATCATACATTTATCTTAGTATCAATATTGAATATTGTATTAAAACTACGGTTCATCTGTGCGTTATGTTAAATTTGAGAGAAGAAAGCAATAGCGTTCTCAAAATGATTTATTAACTTTCAAAAAAAAACAAGATTCTTTTGTGAAATATATTGCGAGATGTTATGAATGATAAAATCGTAAAAGACATTAACTATCACCATTCGGAAATACGAAATTTCGTAATATTTTTTTGGTCAAGATCTTCCAAATTCACATGTCACTAAAAAACATTGAGATTGAATTAACCGATTGAAAACAATATTTGATAATCTTTTTGAAATAACTCTGTAGTATCATCTCTACGTGGAATAAAAAAGATAAATTTTTAAACCTTTTTTTTTTTTTTTAGATGATTCTCCTTTTTTAAACACTAGATCACTTACATATTAGTTTTATCTTTAACACATAATACACAAATATTTACTTGGAAAGGCCAGTACTTTCCGATAGTTATAATCTCTTTAAAGTTATTGAATAAATAACTTTTACCACAAAATTGACATTTTTTATGTAACAAAACTTTCCAAATAAATTCTTGTTCTGTACAATGATACGTTATGGATTTATGAATCGTTGGGTGAAATTTTTGACGAGATATTCTCCAAATTCGTTGCGTTAATGAAGATGATGATGACCATAACAAATTTCTAATACGATGGCAAACAAGAGTTAGAGAGTAAAGTGATGATGGGGGGATGCATTTACAAATTTCTTCAAATAATTCGATTGGAAGTGATGTCAACCCTGGTTTATTGAGATTTTGGTAAGAAAGATCCGTCGAGATTTTCATTTTTTTTTCATTAACAGATTTCTTTTGAAATTGATTTACCTTTTAATTTATTATGAAATTTTTAGTTTACTGTATGTAATAATTACAACATCAAATGTTGCCGTCGTGACGCGTAACATCTTCTAATGCTTAAAAATTTTCAACCATGGGGGAGATGCATAGAATTTTCATGATTTCAGAACAGTTTTCTTACCTAATTAGGGTACAAAATTTTAGATTAAATTAGTTCCCCTAATTTTGAAACTACTGACCGATAATAGTATTTCATAGTAACGCCAATGGTTCACATGATCGCAGATGTGCTCCCAAACAAACAAAAAAAAAAAAAAAAAAAAAAAGGTCTAATAAATTAATGAGTTTGGAATAGTACAATGATTGGTTCAATGATCTACAAAATCGATACACAACTTTCGGACCTTTAGCATTTTGGCTTTTCCCGTTTTATTGGTTAATTTATTATATTTAAAATTAAAAAGGGTCTTATTGATAAAATTCCTCTACTATTTGCAACACATACACAATTGATAGTTGCAAATAATGATCTTTTAACCATTTTTAAATTTCCGTTTTTGTGCAATTTTAAATAGAGATTTATTTTTTTTAAGTGTTTTGTTATAATACAATGTATAATATATCAAATATCAAACTTACATCAATAAGTGATTATCAAATTTTTAATAAAATAAATAAGTATTAAAAAAAAAAAGTGTTAATTATGTAAAAGAAGTGTAGTTAAATAAAATAAATGAAATATGTGACAACCAGTAAACCTGTTTACTACCCTACCATAAACTATAAACGTTTCGATTATCTTGTCTATAACAAATATTAATGTGTTTTCTCGCGCTTTTTAATAAATCTGGAGAAGCAACTTCTAAAGGAGCAGAAAGTTGTACCATCTTTCTAGATTTGTCAAGATTAAAAGGGGGAATAAATAATTTAATTTGCGTTTGATTCTTTGTTGTTATTGTATAATCTATTAAAATATTTATAAATTTATCGTGATAAGTTTTTGTTTGATGTAATTCCAATTTATAAAATTGAGGTTGACATTCATCTAAAAGGACCTTCAAAGAATCGTATGAAATATTGAAATTTAAGGATAAAAATCGTAAAGAAGGAGGGATTGATTGTATAAATTGTTGTATGGTTGATTTGGTAAAAAGAAATTTCTCGTGATGTCCAAGGGTTAAAACTTTCAAGTGATCAAGGCTTGAGATTAATGCTGGTAAGGTGTTGGAAATATCTTGATAAGCGCAGAGAGATAAATGGGTAATGTTGGGACAATGTAGACCAATTTCTTCAAGAATTTCTGGTGTGACCCCTTCGATCATTAGTTGCTGTAGGTTGGTATTACACATTTGAAGTAAAGTCGTTTGAATGTAAGGACTACTTTCATATCCATTTCCAATTCGTAAATTCTTTATATTTAATTGACGATTAGAAAATCCACATGACATTGGAGAAGAACCTGGGCAACCAACCAGTTCTAACGTTTCCAGGTTTGACCATTTCATTAACCCTTGAAATAATGAATCATCAAAATGTGTCAATCCCCAAAGATTTAAACGTTTTAAAGTTCGACTTTGTCGCATTAGAGCCGAATGAATTGAAAAATCCGAATCCCAGTAATAATTTGACATGTAAGAAGATATGTTCTTTTGTGATGCGATCATCGTGTATAAAGCTATGTGAACTTTTGGAGGAAATTTATAATCATGAGGGAAGTTGATCTTCATGTGCTGAATATTTGTAGCATTCCTTGCTATCGTTAAGAAGAGATTTTCTAAAATATCATGTTCAGTTGATAAATCTATTTTTTGATTTTGTGCTGTTTGTACATTCAACTCCAAAATTTGAAGGTAATTCAATGCATTAAGATTTTTCATACACAATTCATCGATCATTTCCATTAGATGAAGACTGTCTTCACCACAGTAGAGCGTAAGACTTTTTAATCTATTATATTCAATGAATATTAAACTTTGCATTTCCTTGATAACGTTAGAATTCGGGTGTGTGGCGCAGTATTCTTGCACGATCGGTTCAAGGCACTTGTTTACAGCTTTGTGTAAAATATTACTTGGCATCAAGTTATAATTGTTACTGACCATAGGTCCAAACAGAGATTTTAAAGGCTTACAAAATATATTCAAAGGGTCGATCCCACCAACATTGACGGCGTTCGTCTTTAACCATAAATTAAAAGCTCGATTAAATTTATCACTATCAAAATTTCGTAAATATGATGGATATTTGTAAAATGGTTTAGAATGTTTAGGTACTTTTATCCCTGCAAGGATAAGACGGGATTTTTCCATTTCTGGTAGACAACAAATATAAGTCTCAATGATAAGGTCGTACTTTTCTTGTGAGGTAAATTCAAAAGGCCGCCTCCATAGTAATTGGATCGCTATATCACACCATTGACGGTTAACAAAAAGTAAAGAATAAAGTGTTGTGGGGTCGTTATTAAAGTATCCTAATATCTCTCGCAGAGAGTTCAAGGATAATTTTGATGGTGAAATCATTGTGTTTTTTTGGTTTAGATTCATACTACTAGGTTATATATTATATTTACAAATAACTATAAAAAATATATAAATTCTCTATCTGAACGGACCGTCTTTAAAATAAGACGAAAACACTAAAAAAAAAAAAAAATAATGATAATAAATTTCTTGCTTGTACTGTTGGAAAGAGAACTAGGGCTCTGGGAATTTTTTTTTTTTTGTAATGGTACTTTATATATATATATATATATCTGTATTCAATAACTTTAACACTTGAAAACCTATTTTGGAAGTAGGTCAAATAAGCGAACGGATAAGCGGCGGCGCAGTAACCTAATTTGGCGGGCATAATAAAGAATTACTATAAGCATTGCAAATTAAAAATTAATCAGTTTATAAGCCGAATATTTAAAATAAAATTATAACACAAAGACGCCCAACGTAATTTAACCAATTAGACGCCCAATTTTATCATTTAATCGGATCATACTTCCGTTAAACCGTTGATAAATTAACTTTAAATAATTCGCATGTAAACATGTAAAACATATAAAGATATGCGAACTTACATGAAGGAATTTCGTTTAAATCGGCATTTATATGAAAGAAAGGAAGGAAGGAATTAATTTCGGTTCGAGATTCCTAAAACTGAACTAGTGATTATATTTTCTTTTTTTTGATTATAATAAAACAAAGTCGCACAATAGTCATCGATATTGTAAATAACGCTTGGAAAATATCTTTAAAAAAAAAAAAAAATACACTAGTCTATTTGCTAATGTTACACATTCAATGATTCAATGACATTTTTAACCAATAAGATTGTGAACAGTATTGTGCATTTTATGATGGTCAATATTTAATTTTAGAAAATGAACCAATTTCAAGTCTCAAGTTAAAAAGATGTGTTAGTGGTTTAATCATGTTGTCTCGAAATGTATCGAATGTATTAATTATATTAGTATTTACTTGGTTAAGAAAGCGTGTTTTCCATGAGAATTTTCGCACAGACCTCAAAGCACAATATCTTCGTTATATTTCTCCACAGAGTTTTTTTTTTTTTTTATAAACAAGTTACATATTCATTGTTTCATTTAACAATAGTGGGAACATTTTACAATTACGGCGTCTTGTGTACCTTCCTGCTGTGATACCGAACATTCATTTGGAACAATTGTAAATCAGACCCGACTTTAGAAATTTTATAAGCTCAACTCGTTCATCCTTTCAATCCTATCATTTATTCATTTATTTTAAAAAAAGGAAATAACAAATATATGAGATGTTAATAATCCATATAAATTTTCAAGGTATCTTATAATCGATAATATTAATATTTACATACCAGACTTCATTAACATTTGTATTCATTTCTTCACCTTGATACCCGTTATTTTGGATATAATCAACATCGCTCTGTTCCCCTTCTGTCGAATCTTTGCAAGAATCTCTTTCTTCATCAGTTATCACTTGTTCAAAGGTTTCGGTGAAATTATCCCTATTCTGTGCTTGGTTTATTCGATTATGAAAGGATGATGGATAGAGAATTTTGATGATGGTTTGATAACCTTTAACCAAAAAAAGGGAAATAAAATAAATACATCTGTTATTTTTTTTTTCTCCTTTTAAAGCAATTAAAATAAAATACAAATGACGCGTATGAATAAATATATATACACTTTGTTTTGGCTTCTATTAAAACGTTCCATAACATTTTACACTTTAAAACAATTTCAACGATAATAACAGAAGGTGCAAGAATAATTCCAAGCAAGAAATACAGACATAATACAAAAAATGATTGAAAACACCGAAATATGAATGGCATTTTTTTTTATTTTAGTTTAAATTGGAAAGTTGTTTTCACAACTCAAACGTGGTTCAAAACCAAAAATGAACAAGTTTGAATGAACAAGTGAGAAAAAAATCCATAGAATATTTTATTATATGATAAAATGATTTAATTTAATGTGATTGCATAATAATATGAGCATAAAAATATTTTTTTTGATCATTCTATTTCATTTTTTGAATTTTCATTACGAATAATAAATTAGAATAAATCAAACTTTTATTGACACTTTTATCACATGACTATAATTTTGAGAATTTCATGAATGATTTTGTTATTTATCGCGTGATCGTATATTTTATTAATCCATATATTAAAATGATCATCTGAAAAAAAATTGATTCATTGACCAAAGTTTATGATAAGAATATAAAAATTTTAAATATTAAATTTATTTATTCTTTCTAAATAATTTTATTTAGTTTTCTAAAATCTATTTTAATTAAATTAAACTGCTCAGATTATACTAAAAATTGAAAAAAAACAAATATAAGTGATAATTTATTAGTTTAATTTTTTAAATTTTTAAAATATATATAAAAAAAAACTAGAAAATATGTTATAGAAAATAATATTAATAAATAAATAAATAAATAAATTATTCTAATACATCTAAAATAAAAAAGATAATATACTATACTTAAAATACAAATTAAGATTCTTTTTTAAATTTATCATGTTATAAAACATAATTTTATTAAATTATGATTTAATTTATTTAATTTGTTTAAATTTAAATTGATAATAAGTAACTTAAATTAATTAGAATTTATAAATTTATTAAAGTAAAAGATTTAGATTATAAAAAAAAAATTTGAATTATTCATCATTGATTAATTAAAAATCAATAAATCTACCTTATTAGATTTTTTTTTTAAATCTTTTTCTTTTATTTTCTTTTAATATTAACGTTTTTAATTAAATAAAAAAATCTATTTCTTAGACTATCTAGCAGGAAAATTTGCCTGTAAACTTAAAAAATAATTATAAATTTTTTAATAAAATATTGAATTTTAATTTTAATAATATAGTAATTTTATGAAAAAATATAGTTTAATTTAACTTTATTAAAGAAATTTTAAGTTTATTAAGAAATATTTTAAATAATTCAATTTTTAAATAATTTATTATAATAATTTTTAAAAATTTCTTTAAAATTAATATGTTTACAAATTAATTAAATCATTTTATTAATAATAAAAGTTATAAAATTTCTTAATAAATCATAAAAATTATAATAATTAAACTTATTTTTTATAATAAGTTTTATAATATTCTATTATAATTAATATTACTAAAAGTAAATGTTAATAAGATTTTCAAAGATCAATAATAAAATTTATTAATATAAAAATATTTTAAAAATTACAAATTTTTAGCTAGAAATAATTTTAAATTATTTATTATATAATTTAAAAATAAAAATTACTATAGTATAATATATATTTATAAAATTAATTTATAATAAATAAGCAGGCAAACTTACTTATAAATCTCTACAATCTAAAGGATAAATAATATTATTTTTATAAATATTTTATAAATATAAAGATATATTTAATTATATATTTTTATTTTAAAACTATAATCTTTATATATTTAATTATATTATATTTTTATATTTATTAAAAACCTAAAATTTTTTTTATTAATTATCTTATAAATTAATTTTATATATTAAATTTAAATTTAAATTAATTTAAATTTAATTTCATTAAAAAATTTTAAAATTTTATCTTATATTCTTTTATATAATTTATATATTTTTAACAGTATATTTATTAATTTTTTATTAATATTTATATTATATGTATTTATATAATAAAAATATAATAATTACATTTTTACCAAGTTATAACTTATAATTATTACTAATAATAGTTTTTTAATTAATCAGTTAATTAACTAATTTAATCAATTTAACTAATTAATTAATTATTGTATTCCTCTAAAAACAGACATTTTCTAAAAATAAGTATCATCTTATTTTTTATATCTGAAAATAAGTACTATCACATTTTTTAGTATCTAAAAAGAAAATAAAAGCTAAAACAAATCTGATTTATTAAATATTTATAAAATTTAATATTTTTTATTTATTGAATTTAAAAGAATTTATTATTATCAATATTTCTTTTATTATTATTAATAATCACTATCACTATTATCATTACTATTATTATTATTACTACCATTATCATTTATTTGCTAATATTATCATTAATGCTATTACTTTTATAAATATCACTACTATTAATATCTATAATATTCAAAATTTTATTTCAATTTTATTTGCATTTTCATTTGATTTATCTAAAGAATTTGATATTTCACATATTTTAAAAATTAATAATAATTTTATCTGAATTACTTCTCAAAAACATTTGAACTATATGTAAATATTATTTGATAAAGATTTCTCATAATATTTATTCTAGCATCACATCTA
>CAJVPQ010001593.1:0-17317 GCA_910591825.1 Funneliformis caledonium
TATTGTGTAATGTATCTTCAAAATGAAATTGGAGATGTTCACTTGCGGCTGATAGATATGATGAAATATCTGGATAGGTTTGCCCGTTGCCGGTAAATGATTTATGAACATTGTCCATCAAACTTGGAAGAAAGTAACTATTTACCTTGTTAACCGTAAAAATTCCTGCATTATCCATCACTCTCGTATCCCCCGTATCTCTCTTTTCTATTGGGGATTCCGAAGCCTTACTCAAAGATGCAAGGGTTTGTTGTAAATTTGGATTGGCTGTTTTTTGATAGTATGTCGACATTTCCCTCATTGCAGAAGATTCACACAATTCTATGTTTTTAGAGCAACCTTCTCCATCAATTACTATGTTTTCGAATCTTTCTAAATTGATTGGATTTTCTTCTATCGCAGTTGCAAAATTTTCTGCTTCAACCATTTCTATCGATCCTTCAGATGATACTGCTATAACATCTTCTGCAGCACCGAATTCGGCAGCGACTGTAGCGGTTGCCATGGGACTGGCGTCAATTAAAAAATATGATCCAATAAAAAAAAGAGCAAGTAAACCGATCCCAATGGCTGCATCAATGAAAATCGCTTTGATCAAGTTTACTTTAGGCGGTGGCGGGGGCGGTGGGATCAAATGTTTTAGATTATTAGAAGTCATTTTTACACTTAGTTCTGTAAGGGCATCATGAAACCCTCGATGGTGTCTCTCCCAATAATTGAATAGCTTGTTTGCCGAATTAATCATATGATATGTAGCAACATCATAACCATCCGGATTGAACGAGCTGCCAGAACCAAACTGAAGAGATGCAGCATATGTTCCTATTTCCTGACCAACCAAATTATCGATGCATTCGGCTACATTTTCTGCAGTTTTAATTGGAAAACCGGGTTCATCTGGGTGTTTACCTTCGCTGCAATACTGGGCAGTTAGATCAGTTGGAAATGCATGAACTGGGTTCGGTACTTTATCCTTATAAGTAATTTTAGGGGTTGGAATAAGTTTTATCGTGTAATTACTTAAATTACATTTGTAGTTGTTATGATTTTTTTCGGTATACGACAAAACCGTAAGATCTTCCCTGTTTACTTTCACCATAAAGCTGAAGTTGCAATCATAGGTACACCCCCACATAGTGACGTTTACAGTTGTTAATGGTAGCTCATGACTTATAGTTTGAAGTTCCCTGACCAAAAGAGACGTCGAATAATAAATGCCATCATTGTCTATATGGAACGCTGCAAGATTAGAAGGTATGACCTGGTCACACATCTTAAAATCATGTTCTACGGTGATCCAATCAGCAATAACTACCGACGAAAAATTTACAAGAATGTATATTAAACCTTTCTTCATAGTAAAATATTTGAAATAATTTTTTTTCCCTTGTCGAAATCTCGAAGACTTTATATACTGTTTATAACCCTCGGGAGATCACATGCATTTATACCATTTCGGTATCCAATTCTTTCATTCAACATTTAAGAAATCTCTCTTTTTTTCTTACTCAACAATTTAAGAAAATGTTGTCAAACTCCTTTAATTTTACGATTTTCATATTGCATTTGGTTTTATTTTATTTTATTTTTGAACTTTATAAGTTTTAAATTGTATCAGTTTTTTTCATTCAACATTAAAAATCGCTTTTTTTACTTAATAAAATGACAATCCAAAATGTCAACTCTAATTGGAATGTCGATCCTATCCAGAATAGGGATTGGAATAGATTTCGATAATATAGCATATCCTTATTTTATCACATGAATGTCGATCATTTTGCTGTCATTTTACCGATCATTTTCAATTTTGTTAATATAAATTCCATTATCTATTAGTAAATACAACCTCCAAATTTTTGATAATAATTTATCAAATCGACAACTTTATAAGTAATAATTTTTTAAAAATAGGTTATGACACCTTTATTCAAATAAATTTGGACTTTTTTGTATGAAAACAATCAGAAATCATTCTTTTTTTTTTTAAAAAAAAAAAAATCACAAAGACTATTGAAAATAAATAGACTTTGGTCCACCTTCCATTAATTAAGATCTTGTCATTTTAAATAATAAAATAAATAATAAAATAAAAGAACTTTCAAATCATATTTGATCAATCAATTATTTTTTAATATAAATCAAATTTTAAACATATTTCTTCAATTTTTTTAATCAGCATACTTAACGTAAATACTATTAAATTTTGTCATTAAACTGGAAATGTGTAATCTTATTATACTTAAAGCATAATTAAGTGATTCATAACCACCCTTTTATTAAGAGTAAAACTAGCTAATATTGACTTGTTTCAGCAAAAAAATTATTGTGTAATGTATCTTCATAATGAAATTGGAGATTTTCACTTGCGGCTGATAGATATGATGAAATATCTGTATAGGTTTGCCCGTTTCCGTAAATGATTGACGAACATTGTCCAACAAACTTGGAAGGAAGTAACTACTTACCATGTTAACAGTAAAAAAATCCTACATTATCCATCACTCTCGTATCCCCTCGTATTCCTCTTTTCTATTGGGGAATCCGATGCCCTTCTCAAAGATTCAAGGGTTTCTTGAATATTTGGGCTACTGGATTCTTGACAGTATATCGACATTTCCCTCATTGCAGAAGATTCGCATAATTCTCTGCTTGTAGAACAACCAACTCTGAATCTTCCTAAATTGGTTGGCTGGATTTTCTAACGCTTCAGCTGCCCAAGTTTCTGCTTCAACCATTTCTATCGATCCTTCAGTTGTTATTGATAAAACATCTTCTGCAACAGCGAGTTCGGCAGCGACTGTAGCGGTTGCCAAGGCATCGGGAGTAATTAATAAATATGATCCACCAAGAAAAAGAGCAAGTAAACTAATGAAAACGCCTGCATCAATTAAAGTCGCTTTGAGCAAGTTAACTTTAGGCGATGGCGGCGGCGGTAGGATCAATTGATTTAGATTATCAGAGTCATTTTAACGCTTAGTTCTTTAGGGGCATTATGGTACCCTCGATGGTGTCTCTCCCAATAATTAAATACCTTGTTTGCCGAATTAATCATGTGATATGTAGCAACATCATAACCATCCGGATTGAACGTCCTGCCCGAACAAACTAAAGAGATGCAGCATATGTTCCAATTTCCTGACAACCGAATTATCGATGCATTCGGCTACATTTTCTGTGAACCTGGTTCATCTGGGTGTTTACCTTCGCTGCAATGCTAGGCAGTTAGATCAGTTGGAAATGGATGAACTGGGTTCGGTACTCTAGCCTTATGAGTAATTTTAGGGGTTGGAATAAGTTTTATCGTATAATTACTCAAATTACATTTGTAGTTGTTTTGGTTTTTTTTCGGTATACGACGAAACCGTAAGATCTTCCTTGTTTACTTTCACCATAAAGCTAAAGTTGCAATCATAGGTACACCCCCACATAGTGATGTTATCTCATGACTTATAGTTTGAAGTTCCCTGACCAAAAGAAACTTCGAATAATTAATGCCATCATCGTTTATATGGAACGCCGTAAGATTAGAAGGTATGACATGTTAAAATCATGTTCTACGGTGATTCACAATAACTACCGATGAAAATTTATAAGAATGTATAATAAACCTTTCTTCATAGTAAAATAATTTTGAAATAATTTTTTTCCCTTGTCGAAAACTCGAAGGCTCGGAAAAAATTACAAGATGCCAGGGAGATCACATGCATTTATACCATTTCGGTATCCAATTCTTTCACTCAAAATTTAAGAAATCTCTTTTTTTTTTTATTCAACAATTTAAGAAAAATTAAAACTCCTTTAATTTTACGATTTTCATATCGAAATTCTCATTTGGTTTTATTTTTGAACTTTATATGTTTAATTGTATAAGTTCTTTCTTTAAACATTTAAAAACACTTTTTTTTTCAATTTTACGATTTTCATATCGAAATTCTCCATTTTGTTTTTTTTATTTTATTTTTGAACTTTAAGTTAACTGATCATCGAATCTCAATTTCAGATACTCTGAATTCCAACTTCAGACAAAAATCAATTTCAGTCACAACAAATCGAATATACTGTTATAACCATTTTTTTAGAAAATAATTCCCGTGCAATAATTTACGAATATTTAGAAACAAAGGTGTTTATTTGTATGTTCTGTATATATTATGTTAAAAAATGTATGAATTTACAGACTATGAGAAATTTGTTTGTAATGAAGTCTATAATATTTAAAAAGTCTGCGCTTTTCTTTTCTCGTTTATAAATTTATTCTTATTTTTTCTCCTTTTATTTTATTTTATTTTTTTTTACCCTCAATGTAATAGATATTAAAATATTTGCACCCACTTTATTTGTCGAACAAATTTTCCGGTCCGAAGTCACGTGTAACCTGGTGAAGCCACACACTTTAGCAAGAGAATATTAATAAATACATAAAAGTCCTATAATTCATTACTTTATTCAATTAAGTGATATTTAATAAATAAATAAATCAATATAACATAATTAATTTTATTTTGAAATCTCTAAAAATAAGAATTATACCTAAATTCCGGATTCTACGTCAGGTCAAGTCAATATGACTTGATTTGACATTTGCTCTTTATTAAATGTACCCGTATTATACACTTTATGAGAGTAATCTTGTTTTCGTTTGCGATAAAACCAAAATAAACCACCACCTATCAACGAAAGGAACACTATTGATCCTAACGTTAAACCAACTATTAATGCAATTGGAGCTTTATGCATCATATTTGTTGAAATTGCGTTATTGGGAAGACCAACGTTAGAATGGGTGTTGCTAGAAGGAGCTGTATCAGTAAATTCCAAATTTTCTGGGTTGTATTGATCTTTCCAAGTGAAAGTTCTTGTGTCTAATGAAATAAGAATCAAAATTATTAATAAATAATAAGAATGATAATGAATATCTATTAAAATGATAAAAAAAATATACCAAGGATATAGGTATAATTATCTGCGACAGCGCGACCTAATCCATTTACTGTTGCGTAACCTAAAAATAAAATTTAAAGAAATTACGTACGCAAACAAATGGAAAAAAAAAATTGATCTTAAATGAACACGTACCGGTTACGCCGAATAAAACCAACATATTAGTTCCAACCATCGTAGCAGTATGAGAATACCTTGCTTTAGGTTTTGTGCCTTTTGCTTCAACAACGGTCCAAGTGTAAGGTAGTTTTGATATATCCAAAACCGCGATATCATCATAAAATGTATTATAGTCTCGACTGACACCACCATGGATAATCAATCTACCGTCACGCGCTATAAATGAAAATGCTCTTCAATTAAAATTGTTGAATGTAATATTTAAAGCGCGGTTATTACCATCGACTTACTTCCTGCTGCGGCATGCTCTCTTCGTGGTAATGGCATGTTACCAATAGCAACCTTCAAAATAAATATATTTTTTATTACAAAAAATGATAATAATTTTTTAAGAAGGATATTTTTCGTCATTTAAAATACCTGAACATCCCATCTCGCATTCATTGTATCATAAACGTAAATTTGATTCATGTCTGCCAACATTTCATCCGTCAAATTTTTATCATTTTTGGTAACACCTCCAGTTAAATACATTTTCCCATCTGAAAAAATTGTTGCGGTATGTTGATACCTTCCTGATGGCGTCTTTGGATCTAAACTTAAAATATTCCAAATGTTTTTCCTGGTATCCAAATTAAATAAGTCTTGTAATTGAACTATTGCTGGATCATCTGGGTTTAAAATGTCAGGTATGCCGCCAAAAAAGTAATTCATGGAATCACTTAATCTTGTAACAGCGGTGTGCTGTATCCGTTGCAACCCTAAACTTTGGTTGGCTTTAATCCATTCAGGATATGGATCCGAAGTATTATAATAAAATAATGGATTATCATCACGGTCAGCATAATCACCACCATACAAAACTAAAAGTTCATTATGTGGTCCACCTATACTAAGTGTATGGTAAGCAACTCTTGGGCCTACAGTATTAATTGTCCATGCAGGGCTCGATGCCGAAAAAGGTATCTTCGTATCGAGAATGAGAAGTTCATTTGAATTCTCTGCAAGATCAATAGCACTACTCGTTTCGCCTACCTTCCCGCCAAAAACATATAATCTGGTAAAAATTGAATTTTAAGGCTTAACGCTTTTGATTTATAAAAAGTACCTATTCATATTTAATACCTACTTGTTGTTTAATAGCACAGAGTCGTGACCCGATCGGGGTGTGATAGCATGCGAACTTTGTATTGAAACGAAAACTAACGACGTTGCAACCAGGTTAAGGAAATTGACGAGTATATTTCTAGACGGTTTAAAAGATACCATCACTTCCACGATAAACTTCTTGAAGTTTTATATTTTTATTTTAATGAAAGACAAAAATTAAAAAGAAAGTGAATATCCAAAATTAAAAACCCTGGAATTAATTAATTATATTTAACTAAAATAGTTAGCTGGATTAATTAAATCCCGTACGCTAAACTAAACAAATTATTATCCATACAGAGATTTATTTTTGCACTTACGTTTGAAGCTTGAATAAATGTGACGATGAACTGAAAAGTTCGGAGTTTGACCGTATTTGTGTGGTGTTTTTTTGTAAATCACAGAGATTTATATGAGCTTTTTCAATCGCTTTGTGAATGATTTATAACCAATAACTTTGTTGGATCATTTATCTTAACCATATTTGTTAAATTTCTCAAACTAGCTCCCTAAAATCAACTCCAACTTTTTATAAATTACACATATTGTTTTTACTGACTGCGTCTATTATTATTTAATTTTTCTTGGGTCAAGATATTTAATTATAAAAATTAATAAGCTCCTTATTATAAACAAAGTCATTAATGCTTTTAAAATGTTTCAATTTAATTAAATAAAATTCATTTTCATTTAGTGTTTACCAAATAAAGCCCACGCATAATTAGATACGTTAATGCGAGTTATATTGTTTTGAACTTTCGTCAGTTAAGAAAGATCTTCCGTTATACATGGAAGATTTTAACTTTTTCAATTATTTGCGCATCCAAAGTTAACCTAATTAGGAAATCTCATAGTTTCCATAAATGTATTTCTGAAACATTTTTTGCATAATATTAAACCAATATTTATTTTTAGCGCGAAATTATTTGTTGTCAGATAAATGTTGTGTTTATTATGGAAATAATAAAAATAAAATTATCGGTCATTAAACTCCGCATAATCCTACACTTTTGTTAATTATATTAATTTGTTTTATCAGGAAATTTTTCAAGAATATCAATTTTTTAATATTATTGGATTTCTATCCGATTATTCTTTTTTTATAAATATTACCGAAAATATTTACCCGGATACTAACCAAAGTTTACCGGGTTAACCTTGAAAGTTCGGGTATATAAATTACAAACTTTTAAAAATGGGTTACCCACCTGGACATGGCTTAATAAAAATTCATTCCGGTAAACTTTGTTAATTCATGCCAAATTTTAAATTCAGGTCAGGAATTAAGTGTTATCATTCAAAATTTCTTAGTTCGCATTATACAGTAAATCAAATTCAAATATTATACATATGTTTATGCCTTATATGTCAATGCATACACGACTAATCGATTGAAAATAGAATAAAAAAAATCGAACGTTTTTTGTGGCGCAGTAATTGCGGCTAAACGGTCTCGAGGCATAATTCAAAACCAAATAGCAGATGATCAAGAAATATAATAAAATAAAATCTCTAAAAACTTAACGTGCGATAGTGAAGGAACCCCGATAGTAAAGGAGCCCATAAAGTGAACAAAATAAATAATTAAAAAAATTTTCAGAAATATAAAACGTCATTGGTCGAAAAAAAAATTTTTAAAAAATAAAAAATAAAAATAAAGAATAAATAAAAACTTATCTAATGATCTGACTCGAAAATGGAATAATGAATAAATTTTTTTTTAAAAAAAAAAATAGATATCTCGAGCAATAGTACCCAAAAGAAAAAAATTAATAAAATAGACCTAAATACGAAACTAAGGAAATGAAAATATGAATAAATAATTACTAATAGAATCAAATATTCGAACATTAGGCCGGGCAAATATTTTTTTTTTAGATAATGAATATTTATTAGTTTGGAACGAAGTGAAGGACTATATATTTCTATGCAAAGTGTTCCGATGTCCGCCCGCTCAATAATTAAATCGATGCTGATTGGCCTTTGCTATTGCACAAAAGTCTAGATAAAACAAATACCGGTGTAAATTTTTTTTTTTTTAGTTAAAAAATAAAAATATTATTAATACTGATATTATGTTAAGAAACTTTCTCTTTTACCTTTAGAATTATATCAGATTCATTATATTGATTAGTAAATAATTAGTGATCCCTAAGGGTCAAGTCGGGTCGGGTTTGAAGCATATTCGACTCGAACCTGTCTATATTTAAAAGAACTCGAATTCAACTCGACCCGATTTATAGCTAAACTCGGATTCGAATCGAATCTAAAGGATAATATTAATGCTGAAAATTAATTAATTTTTATTTTGCAATTATTTAAATAAATTGATAATTTTTATTTTACGCAGATGATGATTACAAGTTTAATAGTAAAATTGAGTTATATCCTTTCATTTGAACATTAATCTAATCGCCATAGATTTATTATATTTGTATCATTAATCTTGCGGAGTCATTTTTTATGACCTCTAAAATTTTCAAAAAATGAAAAAATAATACTTTCTTCAGAACATAAGAATTACAAAGCTCATCGAGATGAAAGTTTTCTCTTCAAAAAGTTCTTTGACAATATTCCAAATTTATAAATAAGGTTAGGGATCAAGACATGATGTAAAAAGAAAGTGCTTTATTGTTAATTTCAGTGCTTTGCGTTTGTATTTATAAATAATTAAATGTAAGCAGAAGGTTTTTAATTGAGCAATTATGATGTCAAATAATTCAATAAAAATTAATTTATCAAGTGTTGCCTCGAAATTACGCTTAATAAATCAATTCAGTAAATACTAAAACTACGAACAATAGTAATATGTATATAAAAAATATAAAAAATAAAAATAAAAAATCAATGGTATAAAAGAAGGTGTTTTGTTGTGTATATTAAAAAGAAAGAGCATGAACATCATATATAAATTTAGGCTAGCCGAAATTGATCTTCAAAGTTTAACTAAAAATTAACATGAACTATTTGTGGCCAGAATTATCGTTCTGTAGGCGGAATTATATTCATTGTAACAATATCAATTCAGATCTTCCCGATCATTCGGTCACTCAACATGACCTTCGTGTCATAAAAATTGATAATTCCGACTCGAATTAATTCTCGAGTTGGGTCAAATGAACTGGGTCGATTAAATTAGCTTAGAGCTTTTTTTTTTTTTTTTTTTTTTTTTTTTAAAAAAATTATTCTTTTATTTAATAATTGATTCACTTTAGATTGGTTCATTTTGAAATATATATATGTCAATTTGTATTTTTTCAATAGGGTTTTTTTTTATTTTTTTTTTAAATTTGCTTCAGTTTATAACAATTATTTTGGGAATTTTAAGGGAAAGGAGAAAACCATTCCAAAATTAAAATTAATATTACCGAAAGGAAATGCTCTTTTCCTTGGATAACAACCAGCAAAATAATATATAAGAAAAATTTATGAAATGAGAAATTTATTAAAGGATATTATCAAAAGTGCATGAGTAATAACTAAAAGATGTGGTCTTTTGCATGTGTAAAGAAATTTGCAAAAACTAATTACTGAAATTAAACAATAGTGCTGGATGAAACTAACTGCAATATAACGTCATTTTAATCTTTCATCAACATCAAAAAAAAGCACAAAATGTCACTTTCTGGACGTAAAGTCTAATATATTAACCTCGACGTCATTTGGTGGGTTGGGTAAAGGAAATGTATTTATTATAGGTGCTGTACATTTAGCAACATAAATTAGAAAAAAAAAATTACTTTACGTACCAACGATTTAAATTTCTCAAAATATAAATTTATGCATGCGTTCGGGAGCAAGTCGATTCTTCATAGGATTGTGAATTTTGAGATGAATTTTATCCATTATTTATACACGTAATTATGACTGTATTACATCAGGTAGCCAATCGTGGGATCCCAAATCTGACAATTGAAGCCCCGAATCTGATCATTTCCCAAACTTATCTAGATTATGATACAAAATACAAAATCGTTCCAAATTAGCTAATATAGGTTTTGGACTTGGATTCCCCATAATAAACATGTACCAAACTCATTTGAACATGTTCTAAACTTTACGAATTTTTTTTTTAAATTAAATATATTAAAAACAAATAATAATAATAATGCTCTAAAAATCGCCTCTTTGGAGCCTTATATAAAAAATTCAAAAATTGACTCAAAGCATTTTATTAGATAAATTAAAAAATATAAACATCGCCTCTCCAAAGCTCCTTATAGATAAATAAATTCTCTTAGATAAATTTATAAAAATCTCCTCTTATGCTTATTTTATATAAATTTTAAAAAATAATAATAAAATCACCGAAAAGATTTAAAAATTATCACTGAATTTTCTATTAGATTAATTTTTTAAAAAACTCTTTTACGCGGTAGTTCTTTAAAAAAAATTTTATAATAATAATAAGTAAGTAATTTTGCATATTATTCTTTAGCTGTATTTTTCAATCCTTTGAAAAAAATATTTTCTTTTAATTAATTAAAAACTTCATTAATATTATTACTTTATAAAAAATAACAATCATAGCAAAAAAATAGGCTTCATTGCATTATTCCTTATCATCAAATGTTCAAGTGAAAAAAATTTAATTCTGTTGCAAATTAAAATTCTGTTTATTTTTAACTATAAAAACATTGTTTACTTTTGTTTTATTAATTAAAGGATTTTAAATTACACTGGCTTTTCACATCTATAGATTAAATTAATAAATCAAACAAAGACTAGGACTATCAAAAATTTTCGATACTAGTTATTTTAAGGTTCATTAATAATTATGCGAAGTTCATTTAAAAATCTTTCGTTAAAAATTTTTAGTCATTCGACACAAAGGCCTCGTTAACAAATAATCCTCTTATACTTCCGTTAAACTGGAAATTTATCTTAGACATTTTCATAAAAAATACAATCGTATTTTCTATAACGATTGCTGATAACGAATATTATGTATATTGTAATAAAACGAACCTGAGTCCAACTCATAGACATCGTTGTATTCATCTTATATTTTATTATTAGTGAACCCGAGAGATCGGTTTATGTTCTACTTAATATTCACAGTCCCTATAAAAAATAAAACGAGGAATTTGCGTCCGAATCCTTTCACATTTGGGTCTTTATTACGGCATACTCGGACATTTCGGCAGAGATTTTCATAGGGAGTACAATATATCAGAACTTAAAATTCATTATATTTTATTTTTCTTTGGTTTGGAGACAAATATTGCTTAAATGAAAATATCTAGCTTTGTTTTATACTGTATATTTAAATTTGCACACTGTTACAGAATCAAGGGTTGAAATATTGATAATGTCAGTTCTTAGCATCTATATTTATAAAAAGGAATTGTAAGCAGAGGGTTTATATAAGACAAATATGATATGATGAATATTATTTAAATAAAATCAATTTTTCAAGGCGATCTACACTTCCGAAAATTCCTTTTCATTAATACTTATTCACTAATTATTAAACTACGAATAAAAGAAATGAAATAATAATATAAAGAAAGATAATATAAGAAATAACTGGAGAAAGGACATTTTGGTTACTTCTAACTAAAATTAACATGGACAATTTTTTTGTATCCCGACCAAGAGAAATTCCCGCTTTTTTAAAAGTAGATCATTTCTGTTGAACGTATTACGAGTCAAAATAGTAAAAAAAATATGTAAATCATGTTCTATTTAGAATAGTTTCCGGAGTTAAATACCGTATTTTCGTTTGAATTAGAAATATAAACATTAATCTTCCTATTTCATAGACATCATGACTTCTATTCGTAGAGAATTAGTTAATGATGTATTTAGTAGTATAGACTTGATAAATGACCCCGACATAGATAAAGAGTATGAATTAAGACAAAAAGCAATTATAGCTGATAATTCTCTAACAAATGATGAAAAATCAGAGGTATTGGAAATGTTAACTAACGAACATGATAATAGTAAAACTTATTATAAAGAAGGAAAGAAAAGAATTTGTGAAAACTGCCAACAAGAATGTTTCGCGGTATCATATTGTGAACTTTGTATTCAAAATTATTTAAGAGCGAAATTTTCAAATTGGACGTCCGGAAATGATGAAATTAATGATTTAATACAGAAATGTCAAATGGAAACAAGTGGTCCTCATGGTATAGTTGAATGGATACCACATAATAATTTGCAAAATATAAAATATTTAACTAAAGGTGGATTTTCTGAAATTTATACGGCAGATTGGATTAATGGCTGGTTTAATAAATGGGACTCTAACACTCAGCAATTAACGAGATTTGGTACACATAGAGTAATACTTAAAAGGTTAGATAATGTTGAAAGTGCTAACAAAAGATGGTTTGAAGAGGTATAAAAATTATTAAAAATTCAGTTATTAAATTAAAAAGCTAATTTATTTATTCTATTTATAGGCACAATCTCATTTAATACTAAGCAATAAATTGACAGAATTGGTTCGATGTTATGGTCTTACTCAGGAACCATTGACAAAAGATTACTTTCTTGTAATACATTTAAATGATATGGATTTAAGGAAATATTTACAACAAAATCATAACCAACTTACATGGAAAGAAAGAATCTTTATTGCATATAGAATAATTGGTTCTATTTATTTCCTTCATAAAAAGGATGCAATTCATAGAGATTTGCATTCAGGAAATATTTTATACTATATGCATTACAATGAGTGGTATATTGGTGATCTTGGATTTTGTGGACCTATTGGTAAAGTATTAGGAAGCATATATGGAAATCTTCCTTATATAGCACCAGAAGTAATATTTGGAAAAGAATGTACTAAAGCATCAGATATTTACAGTATTAGTATGCTAATGTGGGAGATTTCATCTGGACGACCACCTTTTGTTAATTTTTATCATGATTATAATTTTGCAATGAATATTGTAAATGGAATAAGACCAGTAATTGTATCAGGAACTCCATTAAAATATAAAAATTTAATGAAACAATGTTGGGATGCTGATCCATTGAAGAAACCCAATGATGAAAATCTTTTAAATAACATCAAAGAAATACATATATCATATTTGTATGATAAAAATGAAGAGAATCATAATATGAGTTATATAAGTAATGCAATTTTAACAACAAAATTTAACTTAAGCTCTGGTTCAATTGATTCATTAGCAAGTAAATTTAGTAAAGTTTATATATTTGATAATTTACCTGAACCAAGAAATGCTACTAATGGTAAATTATTAATTTTATTAAATTTATTTAAAATTCAAATATTTATAATTACAAATTTATTTATTTTTTATTTTAATAGAAGAACAAGAAGGTAAATATTTATAAAAATTAAATATTAAAGATTAAATTTAATATTATTTGTAATTTTTAAAAGAAAGCATATGATAGCAGACAAAATAGTCTTCTTATTCCAAATAGTAAGTATTATTAAACATTAATTATATTTAATAATTTAAAAATTATTAATTTATTTATTTAACAAATCAAAGTTATATGCAAAAATCAAAATGAACAGTATGAATCTACAACAATAATTGGTAAATCATTTATTGTAATATTTTGCTTCTTTGAATTTTATGTATAAATTTAATATTTTATACAATTAATATTATAGATGTAAAAGTAAACGATAATATTAAAGGCCAAACTAAAAGAATTTATTCTGATGGTAATAATATTAGTCTATTGAAAATAGTAAACTTAAACTGTTTGCAATTATTAATAATGTTTATAAAATAAATTGTTTTCTAATAGAAAATGAAGATTCAATCATTAATTCTAAAAAAATAAAACCTAATTATAATAATGGTAATTTTTTATAAAGTTTGCTAAATTCTTTTTATTTATAACTATTAAATAAGTTTAATTATACACTTAGGAATCTATATGCAATTTAATAATAATGGACAAGAAATTTCCATTGAAAGTGAAGGTAAGGAATATAAATATTAATTTCATAATAATCTATTTATTATTATTTAAACTTGATTTAAAAAATCATAGATGATGAAGTGTATAATAATTCAAACCTTCATTCGGAAGATCAAGATGAATTGGAAATTCCATAATGTAAGTGGCGACGAATTCGCCGCATATCAACCTAATCTAGTTGAGAAACTTAGATTTTCACCTTTAACGTAAAGTAATCGTTCCGAAATCATTTTGTTTATTCAAATATTTAGTTTTGCTAATTTTACTAAAGTTTTGAAATTACAATTTAATTATCCCACCATGTATGTACCTAAATTACAAGATTTAAAAAAATTTTAAAATCTAATTTATTAAAATACTTGGAACCTATTATATTAATAAACTGCCATTATGTTTTTATTGGAAGAGAAACATAGAACGGAACTTCTCACATTGAACCTTCTAACATATTTCACTATAATTTGATTTTGTATAAAATTTAAAAATTTAATAAATTAGAAAATAAAAATAAAATAACCAAGGTAGTTCTAGCCGTATACCAGTTTGTGGGTATGGTATAAAGCATAAACATTCGATCTCAATAATGTTTGGACAAAGTTAAAATAAAGTCTATAAATCTTTAGTACCTTATTGCTTAACTTAATATGTATAGCAAGCTTATTATTTTCTACTTATTTGCGCTAATCGAACCAACCAACAAATTCCTTGAAATTTAGAGTTTTCGACGTCTTTATAGCATATGCTTTATGACTAACCTTTTTTGCTTGCATAATAAAAAAAGAAATTTGAAAGGTTTCCGAAAAAATTCTCCCAACCTATATCTGGTTAGATCGAGAACTAATAATTGATTGTATTTTTCTCTTACTTAGAAAGATACAGCGATTAGTTTTTTTTCCAAATATCTTGCGCTCCTTTCTTTCCTTTAATTCTTCTTCGGATCGATTTATTTGCGCATGCATTGGATAAGTCGGTTTTCATTTAATTATTTTTATTTGATTTTATTTTATTTTCAGGGCACATCGATCAAATTATTCCTTTTTATAGATGCCTGCCGAAACCTCCTCAAAATAATTTCGTCATACCCTTTTCTATGTTTTTAATATAGTTTCGACAGTTTCGGCTTTCGTCGTATCGAATGGGTTTCGTCGTATCCCTTATTATGATTTTATTATAGTTTCGTCTAAGTTTCGACTGTTATTAAGGGGTTTCGTCCCTCATCTATATTCCTTTTATTATAAATTTAATGCCCATTTCTTTTCTTTAGTTTCTTTTATTTGTTAAATTGTTTCGAAAAAGAGGCAAGCAAGCTAGTTTGTTAATTTCGAAATTGGTTTCTTTTTTTTTTTTTGTTTATCTTAGTTTCAAAACAATCAAATATTTATATTTTTTTTTATAATTTAGTGCCCTTTTCATTTCTTTAGATTTCTCTTCCGCAAAAGTAAGTAAGATTATTTTGTAAGTTTCGATTTTATTTTGAAATTTAATTTATACTTTTACTTCGGGTTTCGGGCGGCTGTAGTCGAACGTGTTTTTTTTTTTTTTTTAATATTATTCTCTTATTATTAGGTCTTCCTTTGGGATGGAACACCAATAGAAATAGGTGAGACTTTTTTTCCAGCCGTATAAATTTCACATTCGGTTTTTTTTAATACTGTATAAAGTGATTTTCCCACTTTTCAAAAGACATTAGATCCATAAAGGTATTAACCACTAATTTGAAGGATGCTATCTTGATAACTTAATAGATTCACTTATATAGCTTTTCGTGATAATGTGTATCTTCTCAAACAAATGAGATCATTATTCAACTTTAAATTAGGTTTATATTTTAGTAAAAAAAATTAAAGTCGTAATCAGATCACCTTTTACGATTAGAAATTCTTTGATTTTATTATCTGTGGTGGCATATATGATTTAGTATGAGGTTTCTCAAGGTCATACGAATATTAGGATCTAAAGACACGTTGAACGATGTACTAATTCAAAGTGTACGTCGGACATTGGTATGCCACCCGGAATAACCTTGAAAATGATCCCTTTGTTTCGCATTTTTCATTCTTCTTTAAGTCATTAAAGTTAAAGAACTAGATACTCAATACCGAATTTCCGGATAAACAATCTATTGTCTAAACTGATTTAGAAAAATGATAGTTGATAATAAAGGATGAAAGTTAAGTAATTTATGAATCATTATTAAAAAATGAAAATTCCTTTCCAGAAAAAGAATATAACTTTTCTATATGGCACGCCGCTTACTTCATATATCTAATTATAAAAAATTCGGTTAAAATTATGAATTAATTCTGTAATTTTTCGCTCCTAGTTATCAATTTAACGAGAACGATTTTAATGGAGTAATATTCATATCTTGTATCGTATAGAATTTATTTTAACAAAACCTATATTTTACTAACAAAGAGAAAATTAGTGAACGACGTTTAATCATTCATTAAAGAATGGTTACTAGATTTAATAAAAGGATTTGATAAAGAAAAGTGAAGGTAAATGGATCCAATTTTAGTAATTATCATTATCGAGAGTTTCAGTTTTAATATATTCAAAAAAAGCAATGGGAAATTACAAATTTAACTCAAGAAAATTAATCAGTTAAAATTTTATTCAGCAAATGCCTAAAATCTTATTCAGTTCAAGTGTAATGGTATATATAAAAATATGAGTGCTTTGCATATGAAAACAAATTTAATCTAGGACACTACGAGGTTTCGAAATAAATTATCATTTTAATAAATAAAATTCATATCACATGAGCGTTAATTCACGATGATTTAATTAATGGAATAGAATAATTAGCATTTTTCTTTCTATTATTGATTTCAAATGAGTCAAGACACTGTCCTACTGAGTTGAATGAAAAAGTCATACAAATGAATAAATCGACTAGGATTGATTTAATTTAAATTGTGTTTTCATTTTTTGACTTTTAATATTTATAAAATTTAGTATCCAGCAAAAATAAAAACACATTTTGGATTTAACAAGTAAAATCAATGATGGTATTTAACGTAGATATAAACACGTGTAAATCAGGGGATAATAATAGTTACATATCCAAGAAACTTACATAAAAGGTTTCTGAGCATAGTTACAGTGGCGATCAAAAATAACGCATCACCTAAATGAAAATATTTAAATAAAAATAACTTTTCATATAATGCTCACA
>CAJVPQ010001594.1:0-17313 GCA_910591825.1 Funneliformis caledonium
AAAGCATTATAAATTACTATATTTAGCTTTAATTAATAAATTTTCATATAAAATTGATGTAATAAATCTTCGCGAAACAATTATTCAATATTTATTTCACCCCCCTGTATATTAGATAGACTATATAATTAATATTCCTATTGAATTTTGTCAATCATTATTAATAAGGACTGAGTCAGTTAATAATGATGAAAGTAAATAAGATTATGAAGAAGAAAAATATAAAAAAGAAAGTAAGGAAGAAAAGGAATAAGAAAATTATTCTACTATACTAAAGAAATTTCAAATAAAAAAGTTTAAAAAATTAAACAAAAGTTAAAACGTTAACCATAGAAAATCAAATTGTTAAAGAATATTTTTATCAATATATAAAAATAGAAAAAGAAACTTTTTATACTAAAAAACTAATAGCATAATAAATAAAAAAATTAATAAATTCATGATCTAATATATTGATCTATTTATCTAGAAAGATGATCAGTTTGGAAGAATTAATATCATTACATATACTATCAATATAGGAAAAGTAATACTAATCAAGCAAAAATTCTATCAAATCTCATATAAGAACTAGAAGTTTATAAAAGAAGAAATTAATCATTTATTGAAGTCAAATCTTATATAACCATTAAAAAATTAATGAATTTTACTTATTGTAGTAATAGAAAAAAAAAATAGCAAAAAATACTTATATGTTAATTATTGTAAAGTAAATAGTATCACAAAAAGGATAACTATTCTTTATCACAAATTGATAATATATTAGAAATATTAAAAGAATTTAAATAATTACTTCTTTAGATTTTGCCAGTGATTTTTAATAAGTAGATTTAAATCTAAAAGATAGGAAGAAGATCACTTTTATTACTAAATTTAGTATATAGAAGGGTTTCTAGAAAAATCAAATTCTGAAAAATTTTTGACTTAAATTAAAAGCTTAATACATTTTAATCTAATAACATCAAAAACTAAAATGTAATAAAAATCTCAATTTTGTTAAAAAATTTCTGGAATCTGATTTTTTTAGTAATCAACATATATATAAATTCAATGATATGCCCTTTAGACTTTGTAATATTCCTATAACATTCCAATGGTTAATAGATATAGTTTACACATTTTATATCAAAATGTAGTTATATATATTAATAATATAAATATTAATTCCAAAATATTTAACAAACATCTTTTATAATTAAAATAAGTATTTATACATTTATAATAAGTTGTATTAAAATTAAGTTTAAAAGATGTTTTTTCTTTAAACAAAAACTACTATTTCTTAAATATATAATTAGCAGTAAAGGTATTTAAACAGATTTGAATAAAATAACTATTATGAAAAATTTTTCAGTATCAAAAGATAAAATACAATTTAAAGAATTCATTACTTTAATATTATATTATAGAAGGATTATAAAAGAATTTACTGATATCATTAAGTCTCTAAATAAATTGTTTAAATAGATTACCCTTTTTATTTGAACTTGACAATAACAAAAGGCTTTTAAATGATTAAAAAATTACCTAATAATTTTACCTATCTTTGCATATTTTGATTTTGATAAATCTTTTATTTTATATACTAATGCCTTTTCTTTTGTTTTAAAAGCAATTCTTTTTTAAAAAAATGAATAAAAAAGAAAATAAGTTATTATATATATAAGTAGAACTTTGAAATCTTTATAAAGAAAATATTCTGAAGTAGAATATTTTGGCTGTTATATAAACTGTATAATATTACTACTATTATTTATATGAATATAAATTCACAATAATAACTGATCATGCTATTTTAGTCTATTTAAAAATATGAAGAATCCTATTAGATAATTTGAATATTGGATTATAACTTTTAACACTTATAATATAGAAATTATTAATTACCTTGAAAACTTCACTTTAATATAAATACTCTTAACTAGATACAATATTAGAAAGTTTTCAATAAATTAATTAAAAGTAAATGATTTATTTTTACAAATACTCTTACAGATAATAAACTTTAATTTAACTTAACTATGAACTCATATACTTATTTTTCACTGGTATATTATTTATTAGAACTTAAAATGCCAACATATTTAAACTAACAGCAACAAGTAATAATTAAATAGAAATTAAGATACTTTATTGTAATAGAAGGATAATTTTATAAAAAGAATAAACAGGAATCCTAATGATCTCTAAAAGTTATTAAAATAAATGATGTGAATATTATACTGTACAATTTGCATTCTGATTCTTTAGCAAGACATTTTATCTTAAAAGAAACTTACAAAAGAGTTAAAGTTAGATACTATTAGTTATAAATGTATGTTGATATATATTAATATATTTAAATTTATAACAAATATTAAAAAGATAAAAAAATAAAAGAACAGAATGAATTTTGTTGAACTTTACTAATAATAAATAAAGAAAATAAATATTATAATAGTGACTGGTTACTTAACTAAATAACCTAAAGTCAGAATTCTAACAAACGCAAAAGTATTCTCAGTAGTTTCATTCTTCTATAAGAATATAATTTGTAAATATTGTTATAATAATTTCATAGCTTTAATTAAAATCTTAAATAGTAAATAAAACTAAAATAATTACTTGAAAATTACAGGTAAGGATTCACAATAATGTCAAAGATTATTCTCAATATAAAAACATGTAGAATAAACACAAAATAAATACAATGATAATTCAAAGATATTTCAGAGATTATGCTATAAAGACTTTAAGTCATTACAGCAAATCAATACAATATTATATAATAGATTTGCTGACAAAAATTAAAAAGATTAAATAAATATAAAGAGATCACAAATAAATTATAATAGTTTTAAAGGGTTGTAAATAATAAGTTTTATATTTAATTAATTATACTCCTTTATTAATATAATAAATTTAATACTTAAAAATTAATAACTTATCAGTTACCTTTACTAGAAAGGTAATAAGACTTAATAAAAATATAATGATATTTATATATATTAGATAATTAATAAAATAAACTAAACTAAATATATCAAAGGAAATAAAATTGATAGATCTGTAGGAAATAAAGTTACTATGTCAATAAAATTTTTAGATCTGCAGGCAACTAAATGGACATATATGATCTATAAGATTATTAAGAGTAATAAAAGAAATTTACATAATAATCAATATCAATAAAATAGACAAAAAGATCTTTTTAAAAATTTATATAATAATAAAATTGACTTATTAATCTACCAATTAGTTCTGTCTAAAATTTTAACTGTTATAACATAGATAACTTAAAGAATTATTAAAAATAAAGAAACTCAATTTATAAATTAAATGTTAGATTCTCTATATGATAAATTGAGAATGAAATATAAGTTAATGACTATGTATTATTCTTAAATCAATAGTCTTATTATATAAAATATTAGTAAAGTTTGTAAATGAAAATAAAAATAATTAGAACAATTTTGTCATCCACTTTGTCACATATTGTATAAAAAGACATATTACTATTTTACATGAATTTTTTTATTTAACCTATATGAAAAATGCTATATTATTAGTTAAATTTCAAGTATAACATCAAATGTATAAAATGTAACAATAGACAAGCATAAGATAATATTAAAATTCTCAAAAAAAATAAAGGAGTAACATAACCTCAAATTAACAAAAAAGCAAAATTTTAAAATTAAAGAATTAGTTTTAATATATAAAAGCAATTTATAAGATAAATAAAAGTTTGAATAATAATGAAAAGAATTGTATTACATTTAGGCAGAACAAACTTATATAATTAGTTTTCATATCTGAAGTTGGAATTGTATGAACTAATCACTCAGATTTTTATTTTTAAAAAAAAAATTTTAAAATTTTACTCAAAATTTTATTATTTTATAATCTAACTACCTGATTAAAAGTTTCATATTAAAATATGTACTGCGTACTAATATAATAAATTATTATTTATTTAACATAATTTTCAATCATTTATAAAGGATATTTGTTTTAAAAAATTTTATCATTTTCAATGTGAAAAATTATTTACTAAATTGACTGATTAATATGTATAATTTATTTTATATAATCGCTTATCTATACAGTAAATCAAATTTATAAAGTAATGTTAATCATGCATTTTCCTTTTTTGACTACACTTTTGAACGATTTTCCTTTTTAACTGCATTCTTGAATGACTTTCTTTTATAACTGTGTCTCTAAAGCAACTTATCTATAAAAAGCAAAATTAAAAAACTTATAAAGCAATATTGATTAGCTAAGCAAAAGGCAATTACATTTTGAATGACTTTCTTTTATAACTGTACTTCTAAATGAAATTAAAATGTAAAGTAAACTTTAATCACATAATTCGCAAATATAAACTAATAAAGAAAAAGAAAAAAATGTGTCAAAATAACCTCTTCTTTGAACTCTTCAAATAAACCTTTTTAAAAAATACTACTTATAAATATATGTATCTTTAAAGGATCAAAAGTTCTTTATGGATGGTATATTCATTTTAATCCTTATGAAATAATGATAGAAGATTTTTTTATAAAACTTATAACTAAAGAACCATTTCTCAAATGCAATATTATTATTTCAAATTCTGAAGTAATAGAATATATTGAGATAGGTAAGACATCAAGTGCAGTTATAATTCAAGTCAACCCTATTTGTAATATCATAGATCTTATAATAAGTATAAGAATATGTATACAATATCAGCTCAAAACTGATAATAATATAATTCCTAATTCAGTGACAAAAAAGAATTATCTTATAGTTCTGATGCAAAATGCACATCAAAATAAGCTATATTTAACAATTTTTCACAATTAAGTAGGTTAAATTATAATAAAATTTACGCAATAATCTTATCAATTAAATTTACTGTCATAATAGAGAATAGTTTACTCAATCGCATGCTGATACGTAAAGGAAGCAATTTATTAATAATCTAACTAAAATGATTTAGTATATTAATATGCGTGGTTACCAGAAATTTGAAAGTGTAATTGCCATATACCTAAGCTCTTTCTTGAATTTTTTAGCTGTGCAGATCCAAAATCATAGATACCAATGAACTAAATTTACATTGTCAGGTTCTTGCTTCATATACTATATGGGTTCTATGCAATAGAAAGGGAGGAATCTACCAAAAAAATTTTTTTTGAGTTAATGTTAAATCTGAATTTATTTTATTAAAAAAATAATATTTAGCTTATAAAACAAAAAAAAATTTTTTTGGTAATTTCCTCCTTTTTATTGCAAAGAGCCCATATCATCATGGATATTAATAGTGAATTTTAATTGGCTCTATGATCTATTTGACAATTTTATTGTTACTATTTCAAATTATATTAGATATATGTGTCATTAATGTAATATTACTATTGTAAATCACAAATCAAAAACTCCTATATATTTCATTAATCAGGCCATAATAATCAAAGTCTATAATTAAAATATTTGGATTACAAATATTAATAAGGCTAAATATTATAATCTTAAACAATTGCTCACCAGTTTACCAATGTAGAAAATAGTCAATATTGAAGAATACTTGCCAATTGATTTTGTATAATTAAAAATTAAATTATTGTTAATATATAAATATAAGCTAATAAAATAATTTATATATAGAGCATAAATGCATTATATCTAAAATCTATCTCACATATTATTTTTAAAATTAGAGAATATCAGTTTAATTTTAAAAATAATGCTTTTAATATGATTTTGATATAAAAAATCGATGAACAAGCTGATAAGATAATGATTTTATAAAAGAATAAGCAGATCGTAAATAAATTACAGGCTAATATACCTCATTATCATATACAAACAATATGAATAAATTATTTATGTACCTGTGATTTATTTCTTCTAAAAGCTAAACTATTATCACTTCAAACAATCTATTAGATGTTAACAGATGACACTTCTGCAACTAAAACTACAAATGAAGCAAAAATTGAGAAACATATTAAAAGTGCTTTGGATCTTGGTGATCTAGAAATTATAATTAATTTATATGAATATAATGATGAAAAACCTAGCAAATATGATGTTTTTTAGAAAATTGCAGCTCAGTATTTTGAAAGAAAAGTGGTAGATGCTGTGATTACTGTAAATGAATGCAGACACGATTCAATCATTCATCTTGCAACTGCAATTTCATTGAATAATCTTTTGTATAAAATTAAGTTCAAATGTTTATCTAAAATACTGATTTCTAGTGTACAATGGTTGAAACTATAGTTTTGACCTAAGAATCTGATGAGAATTAATAGTTTGCAATTTACTGATTATTTACCTTTAAAGTTTATGATTTAAACACATTAACTATGAGCTTATAATCTAGATGCTCATTATGCATTAGTATTATTTCGCTATAAGAAAGAATTTGCTATTAAGTTTTATAAAATCACAAATTTCATCTTTTTAGATGATAAGCATCGCTATAAAGTTAGAGAATCTAGATTTCCTATTACTGTTGTAGAGAGAAGAAAGAAAGTTGTGGTCAGTAGAGACATTACATTTGCAATTGCTAATCATGATTATACTAAAACAGAAATCATACTGAATGTAATAATGATATTTTTTTTTTACGTGTGGTAGCTTTACACAAACTTTATTTAGAAGTAAAGTAAAATTTTACAAGATTACAAATTACAAGAGAAAAAGTATAAAAATTCTTATCTAGCAGTAAAACTAAATCAAAATTAACCTTGCAACATTTTAGACTAATCTACCCAAGATAACTTAGAATAGGTTCAACTATCTAGTACAGGGAACATAATTGCTACCAATCCAAAAATTTAATCAATTCATATCAAACCTAAAGGAGGAGATGAAGTATAGAGGAATATTGAAATTGTGTGGTGATGATAAAGGAAAGCCAGTATTGGTGAAGTGTAATTTTTGATCATTGAGTGAGATGTTATTTAGATTCTCAAACTGTTTAATATTATTATATCGATCAAGCCAAACGATTTTTATTTGGGAGAAGGCATGATAATAGGTAAAGGAGAGGAGACTAATTATCAATTGGAGGTTATTAATGAGGCAGTAGGTTTTGTTAAATAAGAGTAGGGGTACAATTCCTTTGATTAAGTTAATAAAGTTAAAAGAGTCAGATTGATCATTTAAGGATCAGATGGTCAAATTAAGGAGATCAGTGAAGTCTTGAATGTCCAAGGTCAATATAGTAAGTTATTATATGAAAAATCATTTGGTAGAGAATTTAATGTCAAGGATTAAGTATTTAATTTTAGTATAAGTCTAAACATGATCAAAAGTTTCATAAGTACATAAATATTTAGGATAATTTTATGATTGGTTATATAGATCTGGGTATCTTATCTTAAGGATTTCTAAGGTGGGAAGCAGTTCAAACATAAGTTTGAGTTTAAATTTACGGATGGATAAGACTTTGAAGGATATGTAGGAGTTGTTTTCATTATTGTTGAGAATGAAAGATATTCAAATCTAATCAACATCTATTGTACTGTATTTATTAAAGTGTGAAAGTAATTGTATATTATGAAAATTGATTGATTTGAGAAGGTCTTTTATGAACAATCATGATGGATTAAGTACAATATTCTCATTAAAATAAAGATTATATTAGTATTTTAGGAATTTGTTGTTCAGCATAAGTGGGAATTATTAGCTTTTACTAACGCATCAACTGTATTATTATATTGATCACTTGAGTGAGCTTTAACTTTGTGAAATTTGATGAAAATAGATTTTTCTCTAATTAACTTTATGACAAGAAACCAAATTGGATAAAAGAAGATTTTAAAAATGGGGTTAAAGGTAGGAGAGAAGGTGTAGAAGTAGTTCATTTTATCAAAGGATGAAATAATATTTTGTGAGTCTGTAAAAATATCAACAGAAGCATTCGTAAGGGTTACATATATAGTAAAAAATATCGCTACTAGTTCTGCTAGAGATGATAAAGGTTGAGAAAGGAGGAGTGTAGCATTAAAGGAAAGTAAGGTGTAGATAGATCAGATTGCAACTAGACCACGCCTATACAGATTGAAGAAGTATCTAAATTAATAAGGAAACCATCAGTATAAAATGAGAGGTTAGTTAATTGTATAAAATGAATTTTAAGGTTATCTAAACTATTGAGGATTTCTATATTAAAAAACTGATCAGAGAAGAAAGATGGGGGAGACAAGAGGAAGGAAACATTAAGTGTACTATTATTAACTAAATTGTAACTAAATAAAGCAATTTTATAAAGCATATAAGGGAACAAAGAACAGATATGACCAATATTTAGAAGAAGAGGAGCCTTGATGTCAGCATAGAGGTGTAGAGGAAAAGTCACAAAGCAAGCTTTATATTTGTTTCTCATATTAGAAAAGACAAAGGAAGAATCATCATTGAAAGAGCATTTAATGCATAGTAATAATAATGTTTTAAAAGTAGTCTGGTGATGTATTAAAATGTTATAAATAAATTATATTATTTTCAATTCTGAGTATCTTTTCAATTATAGCAGAATGAGAATTTAAGTACTAACTCATGGCAAAATGTGTAATACTTTTAATATAGACTGAAGGAATTGAGTATATATTGTTATCATGTGAATGATGATAATATGAAGAAATGATTCTTATGTTGGATGAAGATATAAGTAATAATTGCAATTTAAAAAATCAAATAGGAATCTTAGAAATTGCTAAACGAGTTGCTGAAAATTTAAGATCAGGCAATGTGAAGAATGCTGCACCATCTGATGTTATAATTCTGTTAAGAAATATAAGTTATTTGCTTCTTAAGATCAGAACAAAGATGTGATAATCTGCTTTATTGTAAATATCACTGAGAGAGAATTATTTTCCTCTTATATAGTTAGCATCAGTATTGCTATTAGAAATGGTGAGATTAAGTGACTTTAAGGTAGAGAGTAGGGTAGATTACCAGTCTTTAAATTTAAAGATATTATCATAAGGTTAAGATGCTAAAGGTGATTTAACAAGCTATTTATTATTTTGGAGTAACCTAGAACAGATTAAAGAAGAAGAGCCTAATAAATTTTTATCATTGATGGATTTGATGAAATTAGAAATTTTTGCTTGAATTTGTGCTAAATATAAATGTGTAATATTGTAAAATAATAATTAGTGAATAATGGCTGCTAGGGTATTTTTAGATAAATGTAGATTTGATCAAAAAAGCTTGCGATATGACCCATAATCTGATCACAGAATTTGTAGTTAAGAAATGTCAATTGAGTGCAATACAGAATTCTTGGTAAGAAAACTGAGTTAAAGACTACTTTGAGTTGTTTAACTGTAAGGAATTTCTTTTTAATTATTAAAGTAACATTAGAAATTTTATTTTTTACTTATTGTCTTATAAAAGGGTTATTTGAGAGAAAAGAAATCCAAATATTAAGATAACGAGTAGATGATTTAGGGTCTATTAGTTTAATCAATTCTTCATTGTGTGCTAGTCTAAAATGTATGAATAATGCTATAGGTATTGAAAAAAGTAAAACTGATTTATCTTAAGTTGGTAAAAGTCATCAGCTATTGTTAAAATTGATTTAAGATCATCCTTAGATTTACTGATCCAAAAGGTATCATCTATATAGGTAAACATGAAAACTTGTGCTAAAATTGTAGATGTTGAAGTATTAATGATATTTGGATACCATTCAACTGATAGGTTATAACTAAAATTGGTATTTTGTATGTGACATAATAAGGGATTATAATATATACACCAAAGGATTAGTGAAATAATTTCCCCTTGGTCAATACCTGAAATAATTAGATAGTAATCTATATTTCTGTAGGCTGTGAAAATCTGATTAAAGCAATTAGAAAATAATGAAAAAACAAAATAGAAAAAAGATAAAGGAAGTCTTAGATGATTAAATATAAGAGTTAACATAATAACATTAATTCTGTTATAGGCTTTTGATATATCTTGAAAAAGGATCTAAAGTTATTTGTTCTTATGTGATAGATGATCATATTTAATGTTGTCAAGGATGTGTATTGGTTTGAATGTAAAACAAAATGGTAGTCTAGCAAAATTGTTTCCTTATAGGACTAAATTTTTTGAAAGAATATCCAAAAGCCATTTGTTAATTAATTTTACAATTGCTTGAGGGCATTCTAATAAAGTTATAGGATGAATGTTGTTTAAATTATATTCCCATAATTTGGATTTTAGAATAGGATAAACGAATGCTAAATTTCATCGGTCAGGTATATAGGAAAGTTTTAGGTAGACACAAATGAAAATCCAAAAAATATATTTTATTTTAGGGCCTAAATGTTTCAACATCTTATTTGAAATTTTGGAAGGGCCTGAAGCTTTATCATTAGGTGAGTTTGTACCATTCATCTTTACTTGGTGGATTCATAAGGTTATCATAAATTTGAGAATCAATTATTTTAATGAGCTCATACCAATTTTTTCAGTCATCAGATAATGAAACAAAGTGGTGTCTAGTACCTGTTGTTTGTTGGAAGTGTTGGTTAGTTTTACGTTTAACATCTTCAACTGAGGTAAGTAAACTGAAATCGTCAGGTGAGTTGTTAAGGCATCTATCTAGAACAATTGTTTGTCTTTATCTATTAAGAATAGAATCATACATCCTGGTTTGATCATTATGAAATTGTCACATCTATGTTAGAGAGCTGCTTTAATTTGTTTTGTTTTATATTTATCTTTTTCTAATTTAATCATGATTAAATGAACTTTAAGTAACTCAAAAATATTCTATTTGAGTGTGACAAGATCAGAAATTTTAGAGAACCAATATGTGACTAATTTAAATTGAATTTTAGTAAAATATCAAAAACTGTGTTGTATGCTTAAGGCCAATTTGATGATAAGGTATTGAGACGAATGTATTTTTTGGTTGTACATTGAAACTTTTGTATTAGGACCAATTGTTTATAAAGATTCTTTAGCAATCTTGGTCTGAGGTTACGAGAATGTTGAGAAAAGTACTATGACAGGATACATTTCTCAGCTGCTTTTTCAATATATTCTTGTATAAGATTCCAGAAAAAATTGAGTGTATGTTTTGAGTGTAATCTATCAGAAATGAAGTTAGATAGTTAGAAATTTCTAAGAAAGCTATCCATTTTTTTATCAAATTGTATCTAAGATTGTGCGTCTATGAAATCGTAAAGGTAAGTTTTCTTTTTAACCTAATTTTTATTATTATTCAAAATGTTAAGTTCAGCTATATTTACATTGATAGAAACTATCAAATGATCAGAAATACTAGAATCAATATTGATAGTTTGAGCTTTATTAAGGCTTACTATAATATGTGATATGATGTAAATATGATCAATTCTTGAAGGTTGGTAGTAAACAGCATGAAAGAATGACAAGAATTGTTGATTAGCATTATCATATAGGAGGTTTAAAGAGTTGAAAAGTTGAAGGTCTTCAAGTTGGATGAAAAAATAATTGGTATTTGATATATTATTAGAATGATCTGTGATTGTATTAAGATTACCTATTAAGATTATTTCCATATTGGGGTCTTTTGCCATTTGATGATATTGCATATATCTTTGTATGTTTGTTTTTGAAGGGCTGAATTCGAACTTGATATGTAGCAATTAATTAATCTAATTTGAAATTTGTTACAAAATTGAAAGTCGATGAAAATATAACATTTGTGTTAACTGTGATATTTGTAAATATAATTGGTGATATATTTTTTAATAAGAAGACTAACTCTGAAACCTGAATTCTGTGACTATTAATTGAAATTAAAAAAATGTGAATAATAAGACGAAGTTGATTTTGAAAAAGACAAAGTATTATTAATTTATTTAAAATTAATTTCTTAAAAGCCTATTATATCTAAATGGTTGATTTCATAAGTGTTGAGTAAGAATTGTTATTTGTGTAGTTGAATAAAAGAGCGAACATTATATGTTGCAATATTGAGTCAAGAAGATAAAATAATATTGGTCAAATATAAGTTGTGATAGTATTAGTATTTGTTATATTATTGTTTGCTATCGAGTTACTAGGGCCAACCTGTTTATAATTTTGTAGGTTATCAATCATTAAAAATATTTAGGGTAGGGGGGATAAAGACACCATCAGCTGATTTTTTATAGCTAGAAGGAGGAGTAACTTCTTCAATAGCAGCAAAGGCATCTGGGTTGATTTTAAGTTGTTTTTGTAAGATTCTTTACATGTTGATGATAGCACGTTTTATATTATTAAGTTTTATCATGTTGTTTTCAAGGTTAGTTCTGAGAAGAGCATTTTCATCTCTCAAAGTAGTTAGTTCAGCAGATTGTTTGTTAACAATATTATCATTTGTATTAGAATCAGTTACGTAGGTATGTTCCTAAGTTTCTATACTATTTCTATTGAATGTTTTGTTTAGTAAATCTGTCTGGTGAGAGAGTAAGACATCGATATTAAGAACTTTTTCAATTGTAGTAACTCATTTAACAATTAAACAAAAATCTAAATCCATCTTGACGAGTTACTCTGAAATAGTAAATAGTTGATTGGAAATTTATACGAGTAATTCTGATTGAGATGGTTAGTTTGGATTATCATTTACTATATGGTATTCTTCATCTATTTTATTAGCCCAGCAGTAGGATGCATGAATATTAGCATCTAATGTTTGTTCTTCTTTATCATTGATAAGACAAATAGAGGTGATACATTGTTAGTTGTGAGCTACATTTTGTGATTTAGGTTGAGATACCTTTGTTCACTGATTGGGTGGATTGTTAACTTTGTCTGGCTTAGATTTATCTTTAACATTGTTTTGCTGTTGAAAAGGCTTGTGATTATCTGTAGTCTGAGGTTTCTTGGAGTGAGATGGTAGTTTAAGAATAACAACAGGTGCTTTGTAATTACGAACCTGCATAGGCTAATAGCATTAGTATAAATGTTGAGTTTATCGATCTTGTGAAGCTGAACAGTTTTTTAGATAATTCTGTGATTGGTGACCAAAACTTGGCAGATGAAGTAATGTTTGGCATTAGAATCAGTTCAGATTAATCGTTTCCTATTAAGAAAATAGGTTTCACCATTTTTTGCAGTTTCCATAGATTCCTTGGTTTTAAAGTAAAAAATGGCATATTGTAGATTTCTGTAATTGACACGTGACTTGGGAATAACCAGGCAATTGCTTTAACAGCATTGCCGATAGAGATTAAATGGCTTCCATTTGTGTCAAGTAAGAGGTTAGTTAATTTTAAAGAAAATTCTGACTTTTTTCTAACATCTTCAATTAACATAATATATGGATATACCCTAATTAAATCTTTAAGAATAAAATAGCTGTTAAGTTTGTTTAGGGTAGTCATATCTGTGTCTTGTTCAAATATTATAGTAACTTGTTGCCAAAGATTTTTTGTGAACATGATGCAACAGAAGATCTTTTCAAAAAAGAAAAAAATCAATCTAATATTTGATTCAGTAGTTGAGATCAGGATCTCAGTGAAACAGATTGACAACTCAGGGATGTACTTAGCTATTAGTTTGATTGTGAGGAGTAAGAACGTGCTATTTTTCAAACATGGAATTTTAAATGTAATTGTATTATTCGCTTCATTATGTGAAGTAAAACCAATTCAAATGATTTTTTTTGTTAAGTCTTCAGTGTGAGTATGAATTAAAGCACCAATAAAGGATGAGTAATGTGTTGCAAAAATATCACATGCTTCATTTTGTTTATCTCTATTGGATTTTCAGGGTAGAATTTATCAGTAGTGCAGTAAGCGAAGTAGATTAAGGCTTCAGTTTCGCGTTCTAAGTGAATTTTATTTTTATTATTTTGTTTATTGTTGAGACTATTTTCAGAAGCATCAAAGGCTTGGTCAATATTAAGGGGAATATTATTATTGTTGTTGGAAGTTTCAGAACCTTTTCCTTTGTTCAAGGTATTGGAAAACGAAATTTCAACTTCTATGTCAGTAGAACTGTTGGAGATACTTCTAAAGGCATTTGAAGTTTTTGTTTACTTTAGTGGTTTAGTATGTTATTTTTTTGCAGGATGTTGTTGTTGTTAATCATTTTCTATAAGGGAAGAACGAGCTTGGTAAAGCTTGAAGTTGTTATTACAAGTGGTTTTTTTCCAGTTATTTTTAGTTTTGGTGATCAACAGAAAGAGTTATCATGTAATAATAATATGCAATATATCTGAATTAATAAATAATAATTTTATGCAAGAAAAGTATGTATCAGGTTAAAGAATCTAACCTTTTAACCTTTTTCACTTCTTTACCATACAATAGAACTATATTATATACTTCTTGAAAAAGAGCTCCCAGACAAATCTATATTATATCTTTATACAGATGATGGATCAAACTATCATTGCATATATACTCATGTTCAGCTCTCCTACATTTACCTTTTTCTTGCTTTAGATTTCAATTATTTTATTACTATCTGAATCCCACTACAGCACTCATAAAAAATTTTGTCAAATGTATCATATTCATTCTAAATCTAGAATTATAAAGTATAGGTTTAATGCAGGTTAAGATGAATAATGAATTAGAAAAATTAATAGGTAAGTTAGTACAATAAACAAAATCCACAAAATTGCTGAGGAACATTCTAATTTGAAGAAAGATCTTATTAAAAGCCTTCAAGCTCTAATCTGTTTAATTAATAATGTATTTAAGTGCTAATCTTTTAAAGATAAACCATTCAGAACATTAGTTACAGTATCAGAAATAGAAATAGAGAGATTCTGGAAAATGGTTCAGATTGTAAATGATAATGTTACCTGTAAAGACTGTACTGTAGAACAAATAAAACAAATAGCGAGTAAAGTAATTAAATGAATTATATAAAAAAAAGCTTAAATAACATATCTTTATTTTAAAGTCACAATTCTTAAATTATTGTTGCATAACAAGACACTATTTTTTTACAATTAAGAAGTGTGGTGAATTGAACTGTAATATTTGTTATCATCTTTATTATTTACAAGAAGATTTTGAATTATTACATCATCTTTCAGATCCAGTATCTGAAGATAATTTACATTACAAGTCATTTGAAGAATTATATGATATACAAATAATAGAAAACTATAGGTTTTCTTTTGTAAATGCTAAAGTGAAAACAAATAAAAGTGAAATAAAAACTACAAAAATAAAATATACTATGCTTTTTTGCCCTTCTGTTTTACATACAAAAAACGTTGGTATTATTGTAAATTACACTGAATATAAAAAAACTACATCTTCTATTCTATGCAAAAAAACTTTTTAAAAAGGACAAAATAACAAGAATTCTTAGATATAATTTTTTATACTTATAATATGTCATTTCATGATACATGTGATTTGGCAATGATTGTAATACTAAAATATAATATGGAAAATGATATTAGTGAAGATGTTAATGATTAAGAAAACATGGATAAGGAAGATGAAAATAAACTTCTTAAACCTGAAGATGAAGATAAAGAATCTGACAATATTGTAGAAGAAAAATCTGATAGTAATATAAGGGATCCTATTCATGAATTCTTTTCAAGAGTTTTTATTAATAACTCATGATCTTATATATCACAAGTAGAAAAATTATACTATTCAATCGAAATCTATCTAGACATTTGTATTGAATGTGGTAACTTAGATATTCTTAAACTAGCAAAGAATGAGTATTCATATTGCAATAACTATAGTAGTAATATTACTAATTCAAAGAAATATTTGAGATAGATACAAGATAATAAAAATAACTGAAAGCATATGAAAACTTAAAACAAACAAAATCAATAAATTCTTTTAATTTTTTTGAATAATAAATTTAATAAATTCAATTTTGATTATGTGATATCAAAATGAAGCCTTTCTATTAGTCAATTATATTTTAAAAAAAAATTTTAAGATCTCACTTTTTTGATCTAATTGGGATATGAAAACCAATTATATAAGTTTGTTCCATCTTATACAGATTTTGAAAATAAAGTATATAAGCTAAGATTATTAGATAGAAAGATCTTAAAATATCTATTAATAATAACAAATTAAAGCAGTATTACTAATATGATTTATTGTATTAATTAAAAATTGAAGAAATTGATAAAAAATGCTAGAATATTCTGATTGAAAAAAATATTTAATAGTAGAAAATTTAATCTAAATTATTAGATGATAAAATAAAAAAACTGGAATTACCTTTCATCTATACTAAAATATTTTTTCAAAGTTTTCAAATAGTATATACTAATCTGCATTTTATTATACCTCAGAATTTTAAAATGTACTCTTTATTATATAATGAAACTATGTTTATAGAGATCAAATTTTTTCTTGTAAATCAAATATTACAAAGAGCTAAGTAAATGAATAATTGTATCTTAATATTAATAAATGCTTTTATTTTAAAAAATTTATAGAAAAAATAGAAAATTCTATAGTTTGATCTGTGTAGAGATATGCTTCAAATCTGATCAATCTGAATATCTGGTCATCTATCTGAAATTTGACCAGATTCAGATTAATCCGTTTATATCACCAGATTGATCAGATGGATCATTGGATATCTGGTGAACAAATTGGATGGTTAATTCGACTTAGGTAAGCATAAATTATTTTTTTATTTTTTTTTTTTTTTACAATAATGATAATATTAAATCTATGTATTACATCACTCATACACTCTCTTTCACATATACACGTACACATACACACACACATATACAACATACATACATATACACACACACACTCTCTCTCTCTCCCTCTTTCCCTCTCTCCTCCTGGACCTTTTACTCTAAATTTTGACTTGAACGGCTTGAATTCAAACGGTAAGTGCAAAATTCTTCCTTTTTTTGTCTTGAAAACATTACTAACTTTTATTTTACTTCTTTTCTTTAAGGAATTCTTTCTTGGACCTGAATTTTGGCTAGGCTATGAGGTAAGTTAGTGTTTTTGTTTTTTCTGTTATTGGGAACATCATTAACATTCCTTTTACTTCTTTTCTTTAGGGAACGCCTTTCTGGACTGGATTTCTGCTTAAGCCATAAAGGTAAGGTAGTGTGAAAGATTGTTTTTGATTTTCTTTATCTTTGAAACACTATTAATATTCCTTTTGCTTCTTTCTTTAGGGAACGCCTTCCTGAACCTGGATTTTGACTTGGGCTATAAAAGTAAGGTGATGTAGAGGATTCTTTTTTAACTTTGAAACGCCATTAATGTTTCTTTTACTGTTTTTCTTTAGGGAATGCCTTTATTAGTGATAATCCGTTTGCGTCACTAGATGACTGCGCCAACTAATATCACCAATGATCACTAGGAAAAGCGTGATCATCATTTTCACTAA
>CAJVPQ010001595.1:0-17307 GCA_910591825.1 Funneliformis caledonium
TTAACTTCTGGTGCTGGTTTGGCGTCTACTTCACCAGTTCCTATCGTTTCGACAACTCCTTCTAATGCAGCACCTTCTTCTTCCGATGAAAGTATGGATTTTAATATTGATTCAAATGATTCTGAAACAGATTCTGACAGTGAAAGTGAAATGAAATTTCAAACGAATAATAATGAGATAATCCTCTCAGAGAATGAAGTAGAATCGTGTAGTTCAAGCACGATAACAGATGATTCATACAGTACAGTGACCGGCGAAAATAATTCACGCGTGTTTGAAGATTGGCAAACTTGGGTTCCAGAACTATCATCAAGTGAGGATGACAATCCTTCGTCTAATACAATAAAAAGACAAAGGGTTGGAAATAATTTTAATACTTGCTTTATTTGTGGTGGTCCCGATTTATATTATAATTTTATTTGTATATGTGTTGGTTGTAATGTTGGTTATCATCAAACGTGTCATGAACCACAAATTAGTGATAGTATCGCAAATAAACGATCTGGTAACGGTGAAAAGTGGTTTTGCGCGAATTGTCAGAAAAAAGCCAATAAAGAACCATTAATTTTACATAGGAATGGTTCGAGCAATAATGTAAGGGTTGACACCAGATCAACTCTCAATGTCAAAGTCATAGATAATAATAATAATGATACTATAGGATCCGTTAACCAACAGGCTTTGGATCGCGATAAAGGAATAAAGAAGAAGAATGTTGATGATTCAAGCAAAAGTAGGAGACAAGATTCTTATCAAGAGAAATCTAACAAATGTTTGTTGACCGTTAAAAAAGATCCCAGAGGATCATCGGATAAGAATCATTTTTCATCGCGATCTCAAGCAATTACTGATCAGATTCATAAAAGTAAAATCCATAAAAAACGTAGAGGTATATTACCAGTTATAATTCAACCATTTGAAAGGAGGCATACTACAGCATCCGAACTTCGAAGATTATTTGATAATTGTCCGTTATCAATAGTGAACTTTGATGAGATCTTTATTCCTGAGGAGTGGGGTAACTTTGTAGAAATTCCCACCACAAGCGTAGAATATATCATGCCTAGTGCGAGCTCAATTTCATCGGGTACGAGTGCCATCTCTTTCAAGCAAAGTAAATATGTGGGAAATTCAAAATCATTAGACTATGATTTGCCTGGCAAGATTTCAACTCTGGTAGGCAAGAATATGGTTTCGATCAGAAAGCATGCTAGTTTATCATCTAATAAGAATTCCGTTACCCCTGCTCTAAAACGTGTTCACTCACCATCAAAGAACACGCCTTCACCTACAAACAAACGTCCTGTTCCTTCAAGTAACGACAATGGTTCACATACAAAATGTATTGTTCCTTCATTTAATGAATCCGATTCAAGTTCACGGAATGCAATGGTTTCAATGGAAAGTTATTCAATGCCAGGGAAGAACAATGGAAGAGGTGATTTTACGAGTGATGATGAATATTCCCCTTCCAAAAAAGTTGTCACGCCAAGTAAACCGGTTGGATTTGTAGAAAACGTCGACGCTGACTTTAATATCATGTCATTACTGCCACCTAATCTAATCCCTTGTTTAAATTTCGGAGAACTAGCTTTTCGAGAAGGTACCATAGATCGCAAGAAAACTATCAAACGCGGGCGAGTGTTCCCCGTAATTAAGTAAAAAAATTTTTTTTGTTTCTTTGATAGATGTTATCAAATAAATATACATATACAATTTGTGGTAATGATCAATCAAATATAGGGGAATAAAATCATAATTCATTCATTTTTATAGAATTATCACCTTCACATATTTTTTTTTAGAGATGTAAAAAGTAATTTATATGTTACATGTAATAATTTACAATTGTTTAATTTTGATACATATTATGTATGTATAGTATATGCTTCTATGGGATTTATTTTGTATTTTTATATTATTATTATTATTATTATTATTATTTTTTTTTTTTTTTTTTTTTTTTTTTTTTTTTTTTTTTTTTTTTTTTTTTTTTTTTTTTTTTTTTTTTTTTTTTTTGTAGCTAAAATGATTCATTCATGTCTTTGTGTTTTCACCAAAACAAAAAAAAAAAAAACTATACAAAGAAGAAATAATACATGATAAATTAATAATATAATTCGATTAAAGTAATTATGAAACACTTTTTTACGTAAAAAGTATAAAAGTGATTGGATTCTTTATACAGTCATATCAAAAATTTAAGTACTATCATAAATTGATGTACGATTATACTTGAATTTGTTATTCGACACATAAATAAACACTATACGTATACCTAAGATCATTCTAAGAACATGTCGCTCCTAAGTGATATGTATATAAATATACAGGTTAAGTAAAATAGTTTTTATTAAAAAAATTGAATTCGTAAATCTCGCTTATGTATTATAATTAGAAAGAAACAAATAATTTTTTAAAAATATAAATCAAACTATTATTTAAAATATTCACTTATATAATTTTACTTTTAAACCATACACCAGCATCAAATTTATAATAATTTCAAAATCAAAGCACAAATTATCGTTATTTTTTGTTATTATTAACCTTATCCACGTAACTCAAACATTTGGCGACACATTGACTATCAATCAATTGGAATTCGAGAATATTTAGTAAATGAAATGCAAATTCATTTCTCAAATCCAACGATATTATTTGATCACCGCGTGACTTAGAAAACTGAATACAAACTTCTGGAAGATTGCGATCAGCAAGTCCCCTAAATTGATTAAGAATTTTAATATCATATATATATTCAACAAATGATTCCTTATAAAAAAAATAAATATCCATACTTTTGTGGTTCTATAAATCTATTCCAAATTTTCATCATTAATTTCTCTTTATCATTCACATCTGATATTTCGTCAAGCGTCTATAACAAAGTTAATAATAGATTAATAATAATAATAATAATAATTATAATTATTATTATTATTTAAAGTAGGTACATATACCTCATCGTTGAGCTGCTCCACCCAATGAGTACAAATATCGTCCTCAGAATCATTTACATTTTCATCACCAATGTATGGCATGAAGGTATGAGAATGATAAAATGATTGTGAAGGCAATGATGATAATGCCACTGGTGGCGTTGTGTATTGCTTTACAGGATACACAAATGGTTTTGGATTCCAGATACCTTCGCGCTTATCAATATCAAAAAATTCCAACTCTGACAGATCATCGTTTGAATTAACAACAATTACGCGATCGCTTGGTGGTTGCTTGCCATTCTATAAATGTTTTGCATCTCTGATGGATTTATTATTGTGAAATAAATGTTATCACTTATCGAAAAAAAAATTATTTTGAAATGAAATACCTTTGTACCAAATTTCAAATGCATATGATTATTACGAAGATGAAGCATCAAACACGTACTATCCTTAAAATTAAGGTTGATACACCATGGACAACGAAACCCTCTTACTGCCTGATGTAATTCGCAATCAGCAACGCGATATATAAAAGTCACGGGTAGATCATCATTCTGAGTAATGATAGGCACTGGCTTTGGCATCGTGGGTTTTAAAGGGAGATGTACTCTACACTGCCAATCAATTGTAAGCTTCATTTTCCAATTTGAATCTATTATTGGACCTTTTTCAAGTGCATATCTAAGATCAAGTTCGTATCGATCATCTTTACAAAACTTTCCACCTTCTAACGCATTCAATTGAGCACACAGAATTCGACGACCATCGGAAAAATCAACAGGTATTAAGGGATATTTTTTCTTTTCACCATTAACCGGTTTCTTTAAAGGTTCCGAACTTAAAGGTGGCCATGTTTGACTATTGATTACATACAAACGGAAACCTATAACTACATCCCGATCGTCCACATCGTCTCCATCAGTATTTGTTGAGTAAGGATTCAGTTCGAAAGTTTCTTTTACATAATTACCGTTTTCATCCACCACTATGGGGGAAATTGATCGATGAAGTAATTTAAATTCTTCATCTTGAGTGTTCGTTTTACGTTTTTTCATAACATTGGTCGGTAATTTTCTCTACATTTATTAATATTAAGATAAAATAATTATCAATTGACTTAATTTTTTTTAAAAAAATATGAAATAACATGATATAAGCGGACCTTTATTTCGAAAAGAGCAACTTCACATTCGGCACTAAAGCGTTTATTTTCTGAAGAATGGCTTGCTGATCTCAAAAAATTCCGATAAATTAATTTAAAATCAATAAATCATCATTTTCATGAAACTCCTACCATTTGTGACCAACTCATCAATCGTAAGATTAAGAGTTCTATAAACTCGACTAATCAAAAAAATTAGATCGTTTTAACAAAAATTTTATATAAAGATAAATTCAAATGACGTTCATTCAAATTGATAAAAACCTAGTGGAAATGTTTTCGTCTTCTTGTATACGACGCTTAGACAATTCTTCAAGTGTTAGGCGTCGTTCTCTTAGATTAAAATTAGATGTTCTTACCGGTTTTCTACGAGATTTTTGAATGTAGGACAAATTTCTTCTAAGGTAACTTTTCTTTTTTCGATAGAAATTACATAAGATTGTAATGTATAAAATTTAAGAATTGTAAAATTATTTTTGAAATGTAACTTACAGGTCTCTGATTAATTAGCCAATGGTATAAACATGAAGGTCCTATTATAAGGTTAACATAATAAATTATCTATATAGAAGGTTTACAGGAAAACATGTAATCGCGTTCAAGATCTCACCAGTGAAAGTCTCTCGAAATAAACTAGAAACTCTATTTTGATCGACAATGTTCTTAATGGCCCTATTTACCATGACTCGTAACACTAAATTATCCCAACTGTCAAATAAAATGTTGAATAAAAGTTTTCTGCAAAACGTTCTACTAACAAAAGGTTTTGTTTATCTTTATATCACGGGGAGGATTACAACAGATAAAGCACAGAATTTATAGTTGGGTTAAGTAGTCCAATCAGAAAATTTTTCAACGTTGTCCAAATTTGGTAAATTGGCAACCGACATGATTACAAATTCGAACACGTCTCCACCTTCTCAGGACAGTTCCTTTGGCATTAACTTTATATACAGCGGATCGAAACATTTTTACAATCAAGGAACAGATCTTTGCTCGATGCATTGTAACTCGAGGAAAAAAAAAACGCGTTTTATGCTCTAAAATTATAACTTGTTACTTCGTTAACGAATATAACATATATAATGGTGGAGAGGTAATGTGATTCCTATGTAATTTAATCAAATTCAAAGAGGCATTTATATAAGAATCGAATTAAATTTTGCGAAGCGTAAAAAAAAAAATTGATAACTTTACGTGACTTATGAAACGACATAGGGTTGTGATGCTGCACCCTACCCCATGTAATCACGCCATATCACATATGCGGCATTATATATGTGTGACACAACTAGGGACATTCTCCCACACCCTACTCGGGTCTAATTTGGGGTAGCTCCCTAATTAGTTTCAATGCTTAAACAGTCTTTATTTTTTTGTATTTAAAGTCAAAAATTATAGTGATTATATAAGTATAAAAGAACTTTGTGGTCATTTAAATACTGGAATTGTGAAAATTTTTCTCATTACCCCATTTAGCCAGGCTTTATACTCTTTAATGGATGATACTTTCTGCGATCATGTAACAATACTTTTTAAATCTTGATTCGAAAACGATCCTATTTTAGACGTCAAATTTTTCGATCCAAAATTTAGAAGCCATACAGAATTGTCAAATGAGAAACCGATGATCACCTGATTCACCGTAGTTAGTGGCACTAAAAGTGTTCATAAATTTATTAAATAAAATAAATAGTAATAAAAACACAAACCAATGCTTATATATAAAATACATAATAGGATTTTTATAATTTGGGTTTCAATTTTGATCTTTTTTCATTAGCCTTTTTGATCTCTCTTGCTCTTCTCAATTCCAATTTTCCAATTTGCTGTATATGAACTTCGTCCGGACCATCTGCGAATCTTAATGTACGTCCTCCAGCATACATAGCAGCAAGTGGGAAATCTTCACTTACACCACCAGCACCGTGAGCTTGTATTGAACGATCAAGAACTTTTAACAACATAGAGGGTACTATAGCCTATTATTTACAACAATCAAAATAATAACTTAAATAAAATACATAAGCAAAAATTCTACATCTTACACTTATTTAAAGTAGGATAAATACCTTTGCCATTCCAATTTCTTTCAAAGCGTGCTTTGCACCTACTTTATCAATCATATCCGCGGCATTAATAACAAGAAATCTAGCCTGATCGATGATCATACGTGATTTTGCAATATCAGAAACAACAGTTCCATGTTCTGCCAAAAGTTTTCCAAAGGTACGACGAGAAGGATCTGTAACACGTTCAATCATTAACTGAAGACCTCGTTCAGCAGCCCCAATTGCCCTCATACTAATAAATGATTAATATAATTAAAGAGTAAATTTAAATATCATAAATATTGCTGTGAAATCAATGATTAAAAGATATACCAATGATGGATTCTTCCGGGACCCAAACGCCCTTGAATCACTTCAAAGCCTCTTCCTTCACCCAAGATAATATTTTCAACGGGTACCCTAACATCCTTGAAGATGATTTCACAATGCCCTTCGGGGGCATCATCATAACCGAAGATTGTAAGTGGCCTAATAATATTTATTCCAGGTGTATTTCTTGGAACAATAATCAAACTTTGTTGCCTATGTTTGTTTTCGTTTCCCGGATCGGATTTTCCCATAACAAGAAATACGGCACATCTTGGATCACCAGCACCAGAAATCCACCATTTATGTCCATTAATAACATATGCATTACCAACGCGTAAGATTGAAGTTTCGATATTTGTCGCGTCAGATGATGCAACTTTCTTTTCGGTCATTGCAAATCCCGAACGAATTTCTCCATTTAATAATGGAGTGAGCCATTTTGACTTTTGTGCAAACGTTCCATATTTTGCAAATACTTCCATATTCCCAGTATCTGGAGCCGAGCAATTTATTGCCTAATTATCTTGCAATTAGTTTCGTTATATAAATGATAAATTATAGTATTAACTATTTCTTGATAAATAATGGATTACCTCTGGAGCAATGCGAAGTGATTTACCCGTTATTTCAGCCATGAGAGCATATTCGAGATTGGTTAATCCGGCACCTTCATGATAATTCTTAGAAAGAAATAAATTCCAGAGTCCCAATGATCGAGCTTTCTTTTTTAGCTCTTCAATTATTGGTGGAACGGTCTATGATCACAATGTATAATTTCAAAGGAATTTACGAAATACGTGTTTTTAAAGAGAACTTTTATATATTATTAACATAAATCATCTAATTTTACAAGTTTAGATCCAAATGAATTGTTAATTTTACCTTCCATCGATCTTCTCCTTTGTCAATTTGTTTATGAAAAATTGGTTCTGCGGGAACACATTCATTCTACATAATTTTCGAATTAAATAAATAACTAATCAAATTTTAACGCTAGCCATACGGTTTACAGACAGACCTCAACAAAATTATCCAATTTTTTAATTAATTCCTTTGCCCGAGGAGAAATTTTCTCTTCAATTAATGAAGGTATGATATAAACCATTTTGATTAAAATTACACAGTAAGTTAGTTGTATAAGAATGAATCTAATGAATCGATTATTATTTTATTTGTAATTTTATACACCAATCAATACTATATTTGGACAATAAAAAGACGAGGCAAAGTCTTTTTCCGTAATTTTAACGTAAATCATAAATTAGATTTGGCTGAAAAAATGTAGTAGATTATTTTGGCTCCATCCTAAAATACATCGTAGAAAATTTAATTGGTCATGATCTTAATTTTTATTAGTCCGGAGCGTAAGCGAAGGACTATATGGGCTTGCGTCAGTTAAAAAGGGGGAAATCGCCCTCTCAATCAATTTTGTTCACTTAATTTGGTAGACCGGAAAGCATAATAAATTTTCGAGATATATTAAAAAAAACTGAAATATGCATAATGTCGATCATTTTATTTGATCACCAAATTATCTGATGAGGCGATAGTCATGAGCCAATAGTAAAATTATATTTTTAGAAATGGAATTTATACCTGAAACCTGCCCATTGTAATATTAATTTAGTTTAATAATACCATTAATGTCCATCCAAATAAAAAATTTAAATCATTTCAAATTATCCAAAAACCTAAAAAATAAAACAAGAAAGATATTTATATAGTTTAATAATATCCTTAGCATACCTAAAAGACCTATCATGAAGAGAAATATTGTTTGTTTCTCATAATGCCTTTTTTTTTAGTTTTTAGATCCCTGAATAATCCTTCATAGTATTTCTCTTTTTTTGTATTTTAGGTTCTTAGACAGGATTTTAGACTATTCTTTGTAGTATATCAATAGGAAGATCATAGTTTAATCGGATTTTTATTTAAGTAAATGATAATGGCATTATTAAACTAAATTAATGCCTTTTTATGTTTTAAATTTCTAGATAATTCTTCACAATCTATTTTTTTTGTTTTTTAGATTCTTAGACAAAATTTTTAATTATTCTTTACAATATGTCAATAGGAGAGTTCATAATTTAATATTATTTATTTATGGATGTTATTAAAGTAAATTAATGTTTTTTTATTTTTTAGATCCTTAGATTAATTCTTTGTAATATATTATTCAAGTAGACTTGTTAATAATATTAAATATTAATACATTTTTTTTTATTTTTAGATTATTAAACAGTTTTTGATAATTCTTTTATGATATGTTAATAGAAAGAACTTGTAATAATATTAATAGCAATATTAATGTTATTTTTATTTTTATTTAGATATTTCAAATAAAACATTATGGTAATTCTTTAAATAATATGAGAATGATGTTATTTGATAAGGCTAGTAATAATTTCTTATTTTTAGATGAAAAATACAAATAACATTAAATACAATATAGCATTGTATATTAATAGTATATTATTATTTTAAATTTATTATTAATAGTATATTACAAAATAATAATATATAATATCATATAATAGAAATAGTTTATTAATAAAATTAATAAAAATTAATATATTACACTGGTCAAAATCAAAAAAATCTGACATACAAAAAATTGGTCTAAAATCAGCCTAAAATTAGCAAATTATCAAAAAATCAGCCTAGCTAATTGGCATACACTAGAAATTGGTCAAGAATCGGCTAAAATTTGACTTATCTTATTTATAGCTGATTGGCATACGTCAAAAATCAGCTAAAATTTGACCTATCTTATTTATAGCTGATTTACATTCGATTTACATCCAATTGATATACATTAAAAATCAGCTAAAATTCAATCTAACTTATTTATAGCCTATTTATATCTGATTGGCATATATTAGAAATCAGCTAAGAATCAGCTAAAATTCAACCTATTTTATTTATTACCAATTGACATCTGATTTATATTCAATTGATATATATCAAAAATAAACTAAAATATTTTAAAATAAAATAAAATTCAGAAGGAAATATAACTGATATTTAGGATTAACAGCTAAATAATGCTAAAAACATTCAATTTATTTTTACAAATGATATTTTCTATTAATTAGATTAATAGCTAAATATTCTTTTACATTTCGCTAGGCTAAAATTCGATAATTAATCAGTACAAATCGACTTAAAATATGCTGAACTGGTATTATACAATCATGATTTTTTAGATAAAATTTAGTATCCCATAATTCGACATTACATGTTTTTTTTTTACTAAAATAATACCACATATTTGGAGAACTTGCAGGTTTATATCAATGAATAAATGCTAGAAAATATTCAGCCTTTCTGGATGACAAATTGACCTTATGTGTAAAATAATATTGGATTTAGCCAGAATAACAATTGACTGTACCATCATTATAATAAATTTGGCTAAAATGTACAAATTTTTTACATATCACAAAGACATCAATGATTTAAAGATTTTAAAACTAATTTGGTACCTTCTGAATTGATTCATTTTGATCTGAATCATTATACCATCTTCTAAATCCTTATCGAATGGCTTCCTAAAATCAAACGTGATATAAGTCACATTATAGTATTTAATTATCAAATCAAGCATTTTGCTTGAAATAATTATATTATCAGATGATAGTTTAAAGAATTCGCCAGGAAATGGTTCACTACCAGTAATATTTGATTCCTTAATATTTCATAAATTCATCCAAAATCGATGGATTTCGTCAGAAGAAAATTCGTTTATATCTGAAAGGAAACTAATTGAAGGCTGATTGTCTAACAATTCAAGCCCTTTTACCTTAATACTACCAGAACTTGTAATACTTTCGATTTGAATATCAATCATCAATCGATGCATTAGCTCAGTTTTGATTTTTCTATTACTATTCGATAAAGAACCTAAAAATCGTTCATAAATTAGTAAACTGATTTATTCAAGAAATTCTCAAAAAAAAATACCTAATATTCCATTTATGCATTCAAAAGAAAAATACCAAAATGCATATAACAGACTATAGTCTCTTAAGCAATCATATAAATAGAGAGAAAGGTGAAGATTTAGCATAATTTTATTGTATCTGTAATTATTTTCAATCAATTTTACCATTTCAATTAATCTTCGATATGCTTTATGTAATAGATCTGATTCTACAATCCAGCTTACTAAAATTGTATAAATCCTTATGAAATGTGTAAAAATCTTTCTATCTACAATTAGAAGATATTCTTAAAGTGAAACAGTAACATATACAGTAAAAAATATTCACTACTGATCAGCCGTAAAATTAGAAAATCCTTCTTCTTCATGAATTTTACCCAGAATTTTACCCAGAATTTGACCCAGATCAGAAAGAATCTGAAACTCGTTTATCTTTTTCTAAATCTTATTCAGTAAATTTAATGTTAAAATCCTTTATTAATCTAGAGTCGTTTTACTATTTATCATGCAATACCAAAAAATAGACAATGCATTAGATCGATTGTAATATATTTTATAAAATCAAAATATGACAAATATAATAATTCAGACCATTTTACACTAATTTGCTTTATAAATTATTTTCATAAAATGTCTGAATTGTAGCATTTCTATTCTAACATATTTTGACAATGCTCAATTAGATCTTACATAATAAACCAATCATTGATATTATCTATTCTAACAAAATTATGCTAATGATTTTTATAATTTGCTTTTTTTCACATTTATGACATGATACTAAGACTGAAATATGAGTCGTATGTGATTTTATAATATAATTATATTATGAAATCATATGCGACTTAGACTAGGTTATGAAAGCAACTTCATAGTCTATTGGTAACTTTATAGACTGCCAGTAACTTCATAATCTGTTGATAACTTCATAATATAGCGATGATATCATAATCTAATTTCATGATCTGGTGGTAACTTCATAACCTATTATTCATAATCTGATAGGGGCTTCATAACATACTTATGGGTAGCTCTTTTACATTTATAATATTGTTTTAACTGTTTCCTGTATAATATAATAGTAACTTCATAGTCTAATGGTAACTGGTAGTACTTTAATTTAATGGTGATATCATGATCTAATAGTGACTGCTTTCTTCTTGTTCCTAATACATTTACATAACAAAATCTATATTGTTAGTTCTGGCTTTCCAGTCTTCTTTGAATACCTGATTCTATAATGAGGATGCCGGCCCTCTATGCTAGTTTGAATACTAGCTCTTTATTAAGAATTCGTGTCTATTTGGTTGCCTTTCTAGATGCCAATATGTGGTAAAAAATATCGCATCAGGTGGCACAGTTAATTTGTGGATTAGAATTTGGCTGGCACTATGGCATAATTTCTGGCTGATCTTTAGAAATTAATGCTATGGTAGCGACCTGGTAGTAACCTGGTAGTATCCTGAAGATGTCATGGAACTGGCAGTGAGCTAGTGTAGTTCTATTAATTTTCCATTTTCAGATCAGTTTTATGCTGGTTTGAATATCGAATTATTGCATCCAAAGATCTGACTGAAATTATAAGATAGTATTGGCCAAATTTATGTGCTAGCTGGAATGATTGCTAATTTTCTGCGTCTTACTGCACCTTGGGTTGCGGGCTCTTCCCCATTACCTTCCTGTCATATTCGAGGCAGTGGTTAATTAGAGGTTTGGAGATGCCCATTTGATTGCCGGATGAGACACGAAATGCTGAATTTGCAATCCATCTATTTGCTAAAGATGTACTACAATCCATTCACTCACTTTTTGATTGCTGGTGAGGCACAAAGTGCTGATGTTGTGCCATTCTTGCAATCCTGCCTTTCGTGACCCTTTTGATTGTCGAGGATGAGATACGAAGTGCTGAATTAGTTCAGGCTATATTGCTTTCATACCTTTTTTCGTGTATTCTCCTGAATCTTTCTGCCTTTTCGATCTCTTTCCTGCCTATCGGCGGTAGTATCCAAAAGCATAATTTTTTATTTTATTTTCATATAATTCTACCTTTGGATACTATTAAATTTATACCCCAGTTTTTGCCTGAGCCTTCCTAGAATTCTTTCTTGTATGGTTTCTACACTGGGATACTTTAGAGTACTACTACATCGATTATTTTTAGGCATTATTATATTGATTACTTTTGGGTACTACCATATACACTACTTTTGGGTACTACCACATCAACTACTTTTGGGTACTACCACCAACCCAATATTTTGCTAACAAGCATATTCGCTCAAAATTTTTATTTTGAAGATTTAGGAAATTTATATGTAATTTTATATTTAGTATTTTCATATATTGTATTATGCTACTTGTGCAAAAAAATTTCAGGTCTCACCCTAAAACAATAAATGATACAATCAGGCTTTTCTTTGATTTAGCCGACCTCGATTATGAGCCTAGTTACAATAATCATATATACTTTCAATATTTGTCTAATAATAATAATGATATCTCTCTTCTAGGAGCCTATCATCCTAAAGAGATTTTTAATAAATATATTATTTGAGTATCTGAAAAAGGTTTTACAGTAGTCAATCATCCATCTGAAATTTATGGAATCCCTGATGCTTACGAATGCATTGATGGGAATCTGCCTCTTCGCCTGATTCTGAATATTGATGCGAGGCAAAAGCCAGATCTAATGAACCCTGAGCTCCCTTTTTTAGATAAATATAAAATTACTCACGAAGATTTATTATCCAGAATCTTAATTGCCTGTGTTGATATTTTATATTCTGATTTAAACCATCTTGCAATTTTAGATGCTTTTGCCTTAACCAATTCATCTAATACTAATAATGCAGTTGGCATATTATATATAAATATACACAGTTCGTTGATTACAGAGACCTTAGAGGATTTGTAAAAAAAGTTGCTGATAGAGTTGGGAAACCATACTCCGAATTTATTGACCTTAGGTTTTATAAATCACATTTTAGTCTTCGGTTTCTTGAATTGGCAAAGGAAGATAAAGTTAAAAGACCTGCAGTTTCTTCAGTTAAACAAGAATATCGTAAGCTAAAAGATTATTTAGTTCAACCTAAATCTGATTATTTCAAAATCTGGCCACAGACCTTTTCTCCTGAAAAGCCAGAAAAGGATGAATTCCAACCTATCAAAGATGAAACTGCCTTAAGCAAGGGAGCTGGTTTAGTTACAGCAAAATATGAGTAGCTTGAAATTGGTCATATTAGAAAGGGATTTGTCAACTTCCAAGCAAAATCATATGAAGCATGTCCTATTTGCGGAATCAAATATAAAAGAGATCAATTATATGGCTTTTTTTGAAATAACAGCCATTTTGTACTTAAATGCTATCGGTAAATCAATATAAGCCAGATCATAAAGAACTAGCATTTGGAGAGGCATCAAGTATAATCAAGCCGAAAGAAAGACCTAAATGAGGATTATATGACAGGTTAATTAATGTTGTAAAAAATTCACGTATGCTCTCTGAATTGTCTGAAAAAAATATTAATATAAAAGAGATAGAAGAGGCTCTAAAAGCTTATCCAGACTTCTTAAGTTCTGTATGTAGTATGACTCTTATCCGTTCACCTGTAGGTACTGGTAAAACAAAAGCTTTAAGAGAAATTCTCAACTCTTTAGCTGGAAATAGAGAAAATTTACCTTGCTTTATCTGGGTTTTATATCGTAAACTCTTACCAATGAGATTAAAACTAAAATTGAAATATTACAGAATTTAGGACTTTGTGTATGCTAATATCAAGAAGTTGAGGGTAGTTTAACTATAAGTAATTGGGATGTTATTATCATCCAGGTTGAAAGTATACATTGTATTGAGCTTTATGGAAGGCGTCTATATGTAGTTATTTTAGATGAAGTTAATGCAATTATATACCAAATATCTAGTGGTATTCATGCACGAGAATCTGAAAATGCTATGCAAGATTTGCTAAAGTCAGCTATTCATATTATGACTATAGATGCTTTTGCGAATAACTTCACTATAGCTTTCTTAAAACAATATTGAGGTAATGATATATGAATTTTTGATAATAAATATTAACCACGTATAGGCGAAACTATTAAGATTCTTTATGATCTGGACAAAGGTTCAAAGGCTATAAGAAGAGGTCTTAAGATGCTCTAAGAAGGCAAGCATATTGCTTTTGCAATGACATCATGTAAAAAGCTCAAACTTTAGCAAACTAAGCTTTCGCATTGCAAAAACTGGATAGTTCACCTATTTTAACTCATGTTTATTTTGGTCAAATGGATGAAATGCAATTATAAGAGGATTTCACTAATATTAATGCTACCTGTAATTCTTTTGACTGTGTGATTTACACAAGTACTGTAGAAGCTGACATCTCCTTTGAAATTCCTAATCATTTTGATGCTATTATAGGAATTAGCAATATTAAAATAGAAGTATATGTCGAAGCTTTTATACGGATGCTTTATCAAATTTGGAATTGTTCACAATGCATAATTTCTTTATATAATAGTCAGAAGTCCTTTGAAATATTTCAAGAGCCAAATCATAGTCTTATTCGTGCTAAATTTTCTACTTTAAGATCTATTAATTTACCAATAGTAGTAAAATAGCATTGGAAATATGATAAAATTGCTAATTGTTATGCTCTTGATGTATCTTCAGCGGTCGAAATATATATTGAAGCTAAATACCAGAGACGCTTATCAGCAAAGTACTTTTCTGAAATTTTTTGCGGTCTTGTTTTTAGTATGGGAGCTTCATTTAAAATTATTTTTACAGTAGGTACTATAGCTGATAGGAAAATGGTTTCTAATATTATTAAGGTGGTTAAAGAAAATATCAAAGACTCTGATACAGAATTAATAGTCAAATCAATTTTGTAAAAAAATTTAATAATCCTGAACTTTACGATACTTTAGAAGACTAGCATATTTCTGAAGACAAGGTTCAGATTCAATAAAAGTTTTAGAAGGGTTAAAAACTAAAGAAATTATACAGTGGGAGGAATTGTATAATTCCTCAGATCCATCTTCAATTGATTTATGAAAGGCATATTTGTTTAAACAGTAGAAGGTGATATAGAAACTTTTTCAAATACTAGGCTTTATTGGCATTGATAATATACGTACTCTTTTGGGTAATATTATTTTAGAAGCATTTGCTTAATCGTATGAAAGATTTATGAAAATTCAAAATCAATTCTTATTGTTCTTTAGATTTAAATCTCGTGCAAAAGAAACATCAGATCTTAAATCAGCTATAAAAGCAATTAATGCAATTGCTGGTAATTGATGCGAATATACTGTTAAAAGTGAAGTTTAGCAATATTCATATCAAATTAATCGCTAGCCATATAATGGTACTGGTTTTGAAGATAAAGGCGCTCCAGAGCTTCCACCATACAGGCTAAAAACAGATATGATATTCAGAAACTCTTTGATTCTATAGGATAGGAAAAATAATATTTTGGCCAGATTATTATTCAGCTAGGTGTTTCAATTATATCTGATTTTATTTTAACTTTTTTACTTTCACGTCAGGCATTTTTATAAATTTTTTTATATGTGCTACAGATTCCAATATTAGAATATGTTAGCAGAACATATTGTTCTAGGAAGGGCATTAAAATATCTGGAATACCCTAAATCGCTTATGCATCCTTTCCCACACATTGAACCATTTTTCTTGATATATTAGCAGATAAAATGAGCTATACAAGGTAATTTAATATTAATAATCTTAAAATTTTGCTTTCACTTTTATTATAGATATTTAAAATTTTTTTGCTTTAGTGTATTTGGCCAAAGTTACAAATCTTACTTACTTTTTGCGACTCTCTAGCTAATTTTTCAAATTGAATTTTTTCTCACATAATATAACTAGATAACAGTTAGTATTGATATAGCTACCAAAATGGCTACCTTAAAGACTTAAAAACCTAAAGCTAATAACTTTGTGTTGATATTAGAGCAGTTTCTAGAAAAGCATAATCTGTCAACTGACTCCACCCCAGAACAATTAAGCAAACATGCTCCTGAACTTAATGCTTTGCTTTCTGATTAGATAGCTCACAGATGTGTTAAAGTTATCCTTGTCAAAAACACTGATAACAGAGGTACTGATAATAGACGCTCATTTAGTAAAGAGCAGATAGAGGCTCTCTTATCAGATAAGAGAAAGAAAAAACTCACCATTGAGGAAAGGGTGGAATACTGTGCTAAGGCTAGTGATTTTGTAGACATTATCGCTAACCATTGGGCAGTGGGTCTAAAAAATAAAGATGAAAATAAAATCGTTGTTAGTGTATCACGTCAGTCAACATTTTATATAAAATTAGCAGAAGGTGGTATAGATCCTGCAATTATTGAAGAATTTGTCAAAGACAAGGATCTTATCCAAGATTCTAATAAAATTCAGAAAGAACAAACTAAAAAGCGAATGGCTAATCCAGATAGAATTCTCATATATTTCTCCTTAGCAAATATGAGTAAAAGGATTCAGAACATAGATATTTCCAAAATTCCTACTAGAGAGAATTTTGCAGATGTGATAGTGATGTTAAGTATGAGACCTGCGGAAGTAAGATCTCTTCAGATCAATATCTATGAACTAGACTCTTTGAACATTCTATCATGGTATAAAAAGGGCTATTCTTAGTACTGTACTGGCTATTTAAAAAACAGAGGAGAAAAGAAGAAGAATCCTGATCTTTAACCATTTCTTTCTATAAAAAAGAATCTAGAATGCGTAAAAGAATTGCTTACCTAGATTCAAGATGCAATTAAAGCTAAAAAGTTATCTGACCCTGTCTTTACTGAAAGTGGAACACGTAATGCTTGACTATTTAATGAATTCTTAAAGCA
>CAJVPQ010001596.1:0-17301 GCA_910591825.1 Funneliformis caledonium
ATATCAAATATATCAAATATATCAAATATATCAATTATGTCTGATATATCTGACATTTAGATCTGCAACCTTCTGCGCCACATCTGTCAATCCAATCCTGTTACAATATAAAAGGTTTGTTAGAAAAATGGGGCTCTGAGATCTTTTCACCAAAAATGAAATCTTTACTTTATATTAATCTATACTATAATAACTTTAACTGGTTAAATTTATTAAATTTTAAGCTATTATTTTATATTAAAAATTAAATGTATATTAAATTTAAGCTATTTTTAAAAGAATATATAAATAAAAGCAAAAATTAAAAAAATATTATAAAGTTTATTTACTAAAGCATTTATTTAGTAAATACATATTTATTTCTTATATCTAACTAATATAATAATTTACATATCAAATTATTTTCAAAAAAATAAAGTAATAAAACACAAATTAGAATTTTTCAATTTTTAAAAAATTACAAAAATTACAAAATGTTTTGAAATCACTATATTTCTCTTAACTATTATTAAAATTATATAAGAAATTACTATAATACTTTTAACATACAATTCCTTTATATATTAAATAAAAAAATTACTAAAATAAATAAAGAATTATATATATATGAGCATAGCATTATGATTGATATAGAATTCGATAATAAAAGAAATGAGAATACTAAAAATGAAGAAATTATTAATAAAAAATTATTTAGCAAATATTATAACAAAAAAAAATCTGATGAAGATCTTGATAAAGATTCTGATGAAGATTCTAATGAAGATTCTGATAAAGATTCTAACAAAGATCATAATAAAGAATATGATAAAGATTCTGACAAAGATTCTAATGAAGATCTGATAAAGAGTCAAATAGATTATATTATAACACAAAATCTAATGCTAATAAAGAACTTGATGAAGTAATTGATGATGAATATTCTAGTAAGAAATCTAATAAAGAGTCTGATGAAGAACTTGATATAGGTAAAAAATTATTAATGAATTCTTAAAAAATAAATATATGTCACATATTAGTAGAGAATTTGTCTTATATTTCAGTAATATTACAGAAGCTTTAATATTCTGCTGGATTCAAAAATATAATATATGTATGTAAAATAGTTTAATATTATTATAACATATATACTAATTTTATATTTATTAGTGTCTTAAATCTATGATAAATTAATTGATATAATTCGTCATTCTCAATTTAAAAGTGAAGATATTATAATAAATATTCAATGTTTTAGGAAATATCAATAAAAATGCTTTTTATAAAATTATGATACATTCATATTTTTAATAAAAATACTATTTACATCTAAAAATACAAAGAAGGTATATTATATATCTATAACTGATATAATTTAACAAATTCTTAATAAATTTTATTATTTAATCAAATGTATTTTAGTCTAGGCCAAAAAATTGAAAGCTTGACAAAAAAATATCTGGAAAGAATCACTACGATTTAGATGTATATCTATTCAAATTAATAGAGGTATATTAGTTAATTTTGATGATTAATGCTATAATTAGTAATGTGTTTTATTATTTAAATTGTTTTCATATTTATATTATTATATAATTACAGTAATTTTATAGTTTATAGAGAATCGTCAAATAAAATTAGTAAAATTTTAGCGATTGTAAAAGTAATTGGTGATCTTAAAGTGATAATTCAACATATATTAAAATTTATAGAATTACCAAGAATTTTACAAAGTAACGTTCACAAAGAAAGACATGTAAATAAAGTATGATTATTTAATTAAACTATAGAAGATACATTAGTTAATGTTAAATTGCAATCAATTATTATACGAATCATAAATTTTATACTCTATACTAAAGATACTATTAATGATTATTCATCAATTGTAATTCATAAAATTCTCTATAAACTTTAAGATCACTAGAAATAATAAATGTTGTATATTCCTATTATCATCTTTCTGAATTTATTCAATTAAAAGAGTCAAAAACTAGTTTTTTAATATATAAACTGTATATTAATCTTTATTATAATGATTTTAAGACCTTTTGTAATATTTATTATTCATTAGGTAAGTTTACATTCAAATTGGAAACTTAACTTTTAATAAAAAAATAATTTAAAAATTACTTTGTGCTTAAGTTTGTTCTATTTAGCAGCTCTTTCAAAGAATTCATTACTCTATTTGTCACAAAAATAAAAGTGTTAGAAAATAGCAAAATTATAGATTAAAGATGGTCACCGCAATTAAAAAAATGGTGCAATTGAGTTGCAACTTATGGCGCAATTAAATTTCCTTATAGCGCAATTAAGTTGCAACTCAATTGAAATTTGAAAATAATTATGGGGACCATCTTTATTATAGATATACAAGAAACAAGAAGTATTGTAATTATAAGTCTGAAAGATTTAACAGCTGATTTGCTATAAGGCAATGATTTAGTTAGGATAAAATGACATAATATTAAAAGAGGATATCATATTTACAATGTGATAAAAGATTTCTGAACTTCTGATATTGATTTGCCATCGATTTTTTATTATTATTATCTCATTGATGATCAATTTAAAGAGATTACTGCAGCATTAATAATAATAAGATATAAGAAAATTGCTGCAAAATATGAATAGTAGATACAGTCACCAATACTTGATATTCTAAAAAAATACTTTCAATCATCATATTATATCTATCATATTATAGCTGAAAAGTATTAAGATTTCTCAGAATTATTATTAATGCATTTTCTAGAAAGAAAATTGACATTTATTTTAGTTTAGAAGATATTTAAAGAGCAGTCAGTAGAAAAGGAGAAAATCCACTTTTAGTCAAAAATTTTTTTATTGGTTCACTCTATGATCATAGTCATGTAAATAAAACTAGCTTAATAATTAAAATTACTTAAAATTTGTAGATTTTCCCTTTTCTATTGACTACTTCTTATTTAAATATCTTAGATCTTAGTAAAAATTACTAAATCTGATTTCCTATATAAAAGTTTTATGATATTTGATAATTTACATTTAGCTATGATAATATTGTTTATTTAATAGGATTTTGAAATTTCAAAATTTTAAATAATCTGAAATTGGTAAGTTTTAAAGTCAAATAGGTATTTCTCATAATGACTTAGTTGTAAGATTTTAGTTTTAATGTTGATATTAGTGGCAAAAATAATATCAATGACATTTATGTATTCATTTACTGAAAAAGAATATACTAAATTAAATAAATGCTATGACCGGGTGTCGATCTTGATGATCATAGATCAACAATTGTATGACGAAATACAAATGTCGATAATGTCAAATATATTTAACATGTTTAACATGTTTAATATAGCTAATATGTCTAACGTATCAGATATGTCTAACATAGTTAATATAATTAATATAGTTAATATAATTAATATAGTTAACATAATTAATATATTAGATATGTTAAAATATGTAATAGAATAGATATAAATACAACTTCTTTTGTTTATTAGAAAGATAGAACTGACGGCTGTATAGAACCTCTTTCTTGTAAAAGATAGCGCAACACTACTCTTCACCTCATGTACCTCTGTTTTTATTTCTTTTCTTATTTCTCTCGTATATTATTATCTTATTATTTTCTTCTCATTTCAATAAAGTATTTCTTATTTCTTATCTTGTATCTGAAACTCTTCTCCAATTTACTATGAAAACTTGTAACTCGTGATTGAAGCCACTCACATCTAATAAACTTAATTTAAACCTATAAACTGGTAGTAAATTAGCTAAGATTATCATAAACTGACTGGAATTATTACGTGAACTATAAAAGAGTCAACCCTCTAACACTGCGTCTAACAGTTATAACCTAAAAAGTTTGTATGTTAACAATGCTTAGATAATAAATGGAAGTTTTTATCATAAAAGATAATTACTATTATAAATTATTTATATTATAATTGAGATTATTATTTGTTTTTATAAAATAAGGCATTTAAAATTTTGAAAACTTACCAAATTTACATATTAATTTACATTTGATATAATATGTTAGAAACTATGCAACTTTATTGAATACTGGTATAAAGATAAAAGAGATAATGCATAGAATTTTAAGAATATCATATCATGTACAAACTTTAAAAATGGGAACTTAAATTTACTAAAGCATTATACAACATTATTTGCAGTGTATTATTTATTTAATAGAGGTATCAATAATTATTTTCTTCTATAAATAATATCTTAAATAACCTTTTGCATCATTTAAAATAGCTGATAGATAGTAGTTTATTGCTGATAAATCTTTAAATTTTAATGAAAATGGAAGTGAAGGTTTGATTTAAAATTTATTTTAAATTTTAATTTAATGAGTATTTTTAAATAGTACATTCACCATATGAAAGTATCTCAAGATAACCTATGAAGAAGTATATATCTAGAAGAAAAGGTAAAGAAAATTTGTCAAATAATGCTAATTTTCACACAGAGCTAACAATATCATATTAGGATATAGTTTATTATTCGGTAATTTTTAGGAATTCATATAATTTCTATGAATATGCATATTTTTTGGCAGAAGAAAATGATAATAATATCTTACATCATTTACATATTGGTGAAATTGTCACCATTGTCACTAATGATGATGAAAATTTTGCAATTATTTGATCAATTTTTAGCTATCAATATGACAATTAACAGTTCACTTTCATTTTTGTTGTTAGATTCAAAATTACTAATTGAATAGTATTAGGATACCTATATTTAAGTTCTAGTCTACAAATAGATAATTAGTCTAGAGCGAAGCGAAGGACTATATATGTTTATGCAAAGTGATGATTAATTAAGGTTATGTAGTGATATCCATTTGTTTGCACACGTCACGTTTAAATCTTGTACTACATTTGATATTTTGATATGATATAATAATAAACAAAAAAAATAAACTATATGTTAAATGTTACGTATTACAAAATTGTGAAGCGTAAAATTTTTGTGATACAAAACGAAAAAAAAATTTAGAACAGAAATTTTTATAGAGAAGCTTCACTGAATTTTATAGAAATGAAAAATGAAATAATTATATGTAGTATAGAACTGAAATATATGTACTTTAGAATGCAATTGCATAATAATATAAAGTATTTTAAACTGAAAATATTATTATTTTTTTGTGTAAGTTTTTTATTAGATAGATCTATACTCTTTGTTGTAAAGAAGACAAGTTAATCAGTCAAGGGTCTCAGTTTTCTGGTATTAGGGAAACTAAGTGTTTTTCTTTGTCTAATCTATTTTGTAATCTTTTGCAGGCTTTAATGCGCTGAAGTCTCTCAAAGTTGAATGGTTTGAAGAGAAAATCATCAAGAGTGCGTACTCAGGACACTGCCACAAAAGAAAGACCCACTGTGAATTCTTTTTTACAAAGGTCTATTATAGTCTTTGGTAACGTGAGACCCTGGTTTTATGCACCATAATTGCCTATGCAAGATGAATAAAAATTTGCAAACGTGAATAGAAAACTCCGAAATTACCAGTCTAGGTATGTTGAATTAGTGCAATTAGCACAACTTTTTCACCTTTTAAGCTAGTAATGGTGGGTCCTTTATAATTATCAAAGAAATCAGGACTGCTATAGGAAGACAAGATGATCCTTGATCTTCATTGAATATTATATCTTAAACTGTTTCCATCAAACCATTGACTAGCCCAATATCTGTCTGTAAGTTTGCCATTAATATAATTTGTGTACCTCTTGCCAATAATATATATGCTTTGAGTCTATGCGTCATGTCTGAGTCAGCTTTTTTTACTTCATTACCTCCTGTATGTATAGCTTGAATTTTAGTAACAGGAACATTTAAAGATTGAAGTCGATTTATATTTACTGCATTGACTTCGGACCACTTTGTTAGAAGAAATAAAGCGTTGGAAAATTCATTACATTCTATCACACTGAGCTTATCTTCTATTTTTGTGATAAAAACTATTCAGTCCTCTATGCTAGATTCTCCATTATGTATTCTTAAGAAAATACTTCTAAATTCCTATTACTCTTTAGAATTTCCTGATTGACGCTGAATGGCTTTAAGCTTATATGCCTCTTTGAATTGCTTGTATACTGCAAGGCTACTATTAGATAATGTATCCCGCTTATTGTCTACATACATAGGAAGATCAAAAACAGGTGGAAGTTATCCAAATTCACCAAATAAAATAATCGATCTGCCACTAAATATTTCATTATTATGCTCAGGAAAGGTCTGCCAGAACTGCATATTAATTATGGTGAGCATTCGGTGACCAATCATACTTTTTTTGTCAATTATTACATATCTCACATCACTTAATTTATCCTGTAGTTTCTTCAGCCGTTCACCGTTTATGTCGAGACGTTTGCTATCATTAATTATTAGTATTGATAGTTCTGAATGTATTGTCAACCCATCAATATTAAAGGCTGCAACTCCTATTGGTACAAGTATAATTATTGGTGACTTTGATCCTGTTCCTACCATTTCTTGAAGTCTACTTTAAATTGCCTTGATTAAGTAAGTCTTGCCGGTTCTTGCAGTTTCCATTACAATTATTTTAAAGGTTCAACTTGATGCTCTTTAAGCACATTATGGTAATAAGATTCTATTCACTTGAAGATAATTTTTTGATTATCATTTAGCGTCTAATAATCTACTATTATATTTTCTTTATCTGCATTAATCCTACAATTTCTGCTTACAAATGTATCAATATCTACAAGCTTCATATTGGAATATCGTTGCCTTGGATCATTAACCCAATCATGATTTTGATCAACATCTCGAGATCCTAGATCAGAGGAACAATTAAAACTTGCTTTTGATCTCATCTCTGCGAGAAATATCCAATCAGGTCAGAATTCTTCCAGCTCTTCATCTTCGATTAGGTTTTCTTCTTCTTTATCGATTATTTCACTTTCCACATCATTTTTAGGTGATCTAAGTATATCAATCGGGTCAGTGTTAATTTTTTCAAGATGACGGTTATACAACGTCGACCATACGATAGTTCTATTTTCTATTAATTGTTGAAAATCTCAGTGACGAACATAAAGAAGAACCTTTATGCGGCAGAATTCTTCCCATTGAGGACCTTCACGCAGTGGTGATAGGTGTGGAAATATATGTATAATATTTTTCTGCTAACATTCTCTCCACTGACCTTTAATTAATTTATATGTTAAATATAGCCAAAAGAGTGTGAAATTTTCAAGTTTAGTAGACCGATCCCAATATACCTTTAATGGAGATTTTTCTATTCATCCTGAATCATTAATTACAAAGAATTCTTCACTTTCTCCAGTACCATAAATCCATCTTGGTGCTTTCTTATTAAGATTCAGGAACACAAATTGCTGACTTGAATAATAGAGAGGAAAACTGAGAAGAATATGGCAGATTTCTTGGGCAGAGATATCCCATTCTGCAATACTGCTCAGTAGCAGCTTTTGAACTGGTGCAAGTAACTAATCTTCCAGCTGACTTTCACTAAGAATTCAATTCAATATATCTGAAAAAGCTTCTGATTGTGGTTCTGATTTGCTTGCATACTTTGAAACATATTTCAGCATAACGTATATGCTTAGAATCAGCTTTAAATCTATGTTGGCTCACCATCCTTGCAGTTGAAGTCAGCTATGTGGATTGACATATCAATCATTTCTTGCTATTACAAGTTTCGGCTACCCACAATTATCTTTTCGCATGAATGTTTGTTCAATAATTTCTTTAGGATATCTAAACCTGTAAAATGGTTTGCCTTCTCGATCGATACGAATACAATACGCAAGACTACATTGGATATATCTTTGTAATTTATTAATTAGATCAATATAGTCTTGTTAGTCATCACGTAATTCTTTACTTTTCTTTTGACATAGATGCTGTTCAGGAACAGGCATATCAACTCCTGGATTTACTATAGTGACTAAACTGTAAAGTACTGTACGACTTCTTTCATTATGCTTTCATCTTCCTTTATATACTCCCATTCTATTACTAATGCATTTCTTTTTTTTCTGATTCCATGCACATGAACTCTGCCGTGATGTTGCCATTCAAACCTATACCACCAATCCTCCAAATCCTATTGTTTTTTAAGGATTTCATTAAAAAATATTTCAAATCGCTTGCTGAAAAACCACATCGTGATATGGGATTATCAATAATGTTTTGAAGTTTAGTCTTATCTGAAGCTTCAGAATTATTGCTTTGTGGCATAAGTTTATGAAGTTCAGGTCAGTATAAGTCAGCAGCGCTAAATGTAAAGAAAATCAAGCCTTGTGATCTGATTTGCTTGATCATATCTGTCAATTAATAATATTTCGAATTTCAGAACTAGCAGGATCTACGTAAACCTTCACCGAAGTGCATAATTCTATCAACTATATGAGTATCGCCTTGGATAATTCTTTCCTGAATATCTGTAACTGTAATTTGAGCATTGGTAAGATTTTGTTTGACGTATACTCTCCTTTTCTTGTAGTGCTCGCTAATGCATTTGGGAATTCAATGTGAAATACCTCCAACGAGTGTACTGCACAAATCTTCCATCTTTATATAGAAGAAGATGCCTGAAATATTCAGCAGGCTTTACATCTTTAATGCGCTTTGCATTAAGATCAGCGCTTTCAATTGGGTATAAAGACGGAAGTATACATGCAATATACCCTGCTGTCTGGAACTCATTAATGGGATTGCTATTTATTTATAGCCATATAATAGGACGATTCTCTTGCATTCGATTGAGAGAATTCTAAATGATAACATTTTCACGATTAGATGAAGAAAGAATAGGAACAAAGGAACGTGTTATTATATCATCTTCATTTTCAGAATCAGATTCTTTAGCAATATTTTGAAGCTTGTCATTAATTGAACTATCAATTGGTAAGGATCGAAGAGCTTCATGATCAATGGTTATGTTACTATAGTAATGATTGTTTTCTTTTAACTATATTAATACACGAGCAATCTTTAGCCAGTGAACTCTAAAATCCCTAAATGCTTTCAAATTACTTACAGATTGACGATGTATGACAAGTACGTCTAACAATGATGGATGTCAAGAAAGATTTGTAGCAAATTCCTGAACATCTTAAGAAAAATTAATTATATTTCTGCAATATCCATTTTGACCACTATGAAGTCTATATATTAACATCACAAGAAAAACTCGTACAATCAACATTTTTTCAATCTCTGTAAGATCCTGAAGCTCATCGGGTACTTCATCTGGGTCCATGTTATTCTTTGCCAAGAATCTTTTTGTAGTGGCTTTCTCGTTATAATAATGTCAACATTCCCCCTTCACAATTACTAAGGGTGGAAAACTTTCATTACACGTAAGGCAATAAGTATGTTTAAATTTATTAACTTTATCACTAAATTTCTTTAAAAGTTTTCGTTCAGATTCACTAAGTGCATTTGACTCAGCATGTAAATCTCTACCACTATCTTGAGAATTTTACTGCAGTAATGATCGTTGGCCTTAAGCACGTGTTTCTGCGCTATTTGCGTCACTATCTTAAGAATTTTGCTGCAGTGGTAGTCGTGAATTCAAGTCTTGATTTGTTATATCTTTAATATTTTTCAGATAAGTTCTTCGTTCACGATAGGAATCAAGTCATTTTTCACGTTGTTCATTCGTTTTCACTTCTAATTTTACATATTTTCTTTCTTTGTTACATGATACACGTGCCTCTCGTTCTTCAGCATCTTCACTTATTTTTTTTCTCTGCTCTTATTCACGTTACTTTGCAAGGCATATTTCACGTTGGCTAGATGTTTTATTTTCTCTAGCTTTACGCTTTCAAAGAGTGTCTCGACTAATGAATTTATTTTCCATTTTGTATGCTAAAAAGAAATTCTATAGTGGCTTGTAATTTACTTTTGTTAATCAAACATCGCACAGCATGATCAATGTGGCGAATTACTTTATTTAAAATAAAATTGTGAGTGAATAATTCATGTATAAAAATGGATTTAGTTAAACCTTTATTTACTGTTAATAAATGATACAAGTTAATATTGTTCTATTTACATGCGCATGTACTCAATTTTTTTATACTTTACAATTAACAATTATTAATACAATTATTATTACTTATATTTTACTTAATTTTATAAAAAATATTAATTATAATTTTATTTAATTTTTTTTTTATACATGATACATAAAAATTTCACTTTAGACTATGTATCGGTTTATTAATTTTCTAGTAATATATCTTTTCTATAAGTGCAATTTATACAAGTACTATGCATTTTATTTATTGTTATAATGGAAATAAATACATCAATAGTCATAATCTCTAAAACAAAATGCATATACGAAATTTTTACTTTTTTAAAGATGTCTAAATATGTATTTTATATATTCTATTTTATTTATAAATGTATTGATTTTATAATTTGCAATTAATTATTAATTAATTTAATAATAAATTATTATATCTAATAATACTAAATTTATATGAATAATATTTCATTGCAATTTATTATATATGTAAACATAACTGATTAATATTTATTATAAATGCTATTATAATATAACTAAGAATTATTCTATATACGCCTACAATATAATTATGATATTGTTAAGAAAATTCTACAATTTATTAATGATTTACTGAAATTTTATTATATAATCTATCATGATGATTAATGATTTAATATATAACTAATTTTAACAATGCTAGTAAAATTATTAAATAAATAAATTTAATTCACATTTAAAGAATGCAAAAAGAGATAATTTGATAAATAAATTCAAAATATTTTTATAGTATATTTCAAAATAAAACTTCATAAGAATTTTATAAATTTTAAATAAAATAAAGAACTGAAAATTAAATAACTGAATAATATAATCTCAAATTTAATAATTAAAGTTAAAATTTTTATTTTAAATTAGAATTTTTCATGCTATATGTAAAAACATAAAAGTTTAGTTTTTGTTTTAATTATTTCTATTTAATAATTAATCTAATATTAAAAAATGAATTTTATAAGTTTTAATATGAAATAATTAAAGCTATATTATGATAAACAATTTTAGCTTTTTATTAGAAAGTTATTATTACTTTTAATTAATAACTAGTGTAATAATATAAGTTATTATTTTATAAATAAAAATCAGTTCAAAATATTACCTATCATTGAGTATATATACTATATATTAAAAATTGATATAGAATGAAAGTTTTATTCATTTGAACATAATCTTAAAATATATTTATTAATATTATTATTATATTTAACATATATATTTTTAATTTATAAATGTATTATCTAAATAATTGTAATTTAAAGAATCATAATATGTTGCAACATTATAAAATCATAAATCTTTTTTTTAAAAATGAAAAGTTCACAATAGATCTTTTCTAAATTATTATCTTATAATATTTTTTTAAAAATATTAAATTTATTAAACTAAATAATAAATTATAACATTTAACTTGCATCATTAAATCATGAAATTTTCTTTCTAATTTATAATAAATTTCTAAAACAATTTTTCTAAAAAGGAGAAATTAATAGTCCTTTAATAGTGAGTTCTATTTACAATCTTTTAATTAGATTTTACGTGTTAAAATTATTATAAATTCAGTAGACTACAATATATAATTTAACACAAAAATCAAAACCTTTATTCAAAATATTGAATTACTACAAATACAGTAGTTCCCCTCTATAGTCACCCCCTGTATAATCACATCATATAAATCCCTCATTATAAGCACACATTTCGTAAGAACCAATATCTATTAATGCTATATAAAAAAAACCCTTTATAATCACAGTATTTTTATAGTCACACCCTTTCAGAACCAACACTTAGTAATACTATATAAAATCCCCCTATATAGTCACTTTTATTATAATTACACTTTTATTTTTGGTCCTGAGGGGTGTGACTATAAAGGGAGACGACTGGACATCATTATCATCACTTAATTATTTTAAAAAGATCCTTAAAAATTCACATTATACTTCATATTTTACGGATAATAATTTATAAAATTATTTTTTATCTGAAATTGATTATATTGTGAAAGCAAGTTCACATTTAAAAAAAGATGACAGGCAACTACCTTAAAAGTTGGTATGAAATGTTTAAATTAAGTGCATCAAATTTTTGACTGATTTGTACGACTTGTAATTTCGTCAGAAGACCTAAATTAAAAAAAAATAAATCTAATGCAAACATTATAGGAAATAAAAAAAAATTCCGAGTAAAATCCCGACGGGTTAAAATAAAAGGCAACATTTTAATTTTCGGAATATTAATTTCTGATAAATAATTAGGAATTAGTGTTGGTAAACGAGGACGTGGTCGAAGAATAGGAACATTAGAGAAGGCAATTGTTGTATTTGTAGTAGAGAGGTTGACTTTAGGTAAGTTTAAAGGTGGGTTGAATTTTTTGACAGGTTTACGATGATAAACATTAGGTAAATCATGTTCAAGAGGAGTAAACATATAATTTAGTTTTTTTTTTTTTAAAAAAAAAAGACAAATTTTACGTTCGGCGAGGATTAAGTTTATAATTCCACCTATAATTTTTGATTAAAAGAAAGGCATAGAAAGTCATGAATAAGATGTCTTGAAAAAAATTTTCTAGTTATAAATTGTTGTAACTTACCTATTACATAATTGTATAGAAGAGAAGTTTGGAATACGGCGGCTTAATTCCACATACGGTTTTCTAATATTTTTTCCTTCACCTTGCATAAATTCCTTAATTTGATCATCGGTCTATAAATGAGATACATAAACGATAATATATATCTTTAATTTTTCTTATAATAAGTTAAACATACTCCTAAATCGAAGATAGACATATTGAAAAATATATATATAATGTGTTTCTTAAATGGATTTATTTTGATTTTAGTTTAATTTTTTTTTTTTTTTGTAAAAATGTTGGTAGAAGTCGTTCATTTATATCAAAAAAATTATACATTAAAAGTTGAATTACCAAAATTAATCGGAATTTAATATTTTTTCTTCAATCTAATTAAAATTTCTAAAACTGTTTATTTTTTTGATCCCTGATTCTAAGAATCAAAATCTTTTTAGCTTGCATAAAAAAAAATATTTATTTCCTTTATAGTCGTACACAATTTTTCAAATTTTTATTGCCGATCATACCTCTATTTATACCATTATTAATCTTTGAAAATACTATACTGTATATCGTTCTAAAAAAAACAATGACTTGAGAAAGACAATTCGAATACTATAAAGATATACATGTTATAGAAATTATTTAAGAAATCTAATATCGCCATTTTACCTTTTTTTATTACGTTGCTTTTAATCTTAATTTCTTTTTTTGAATGCCTCAAACTTTTAGGGGTAAATTAAGTTTAAATTTCAGTGGCTTTTCTGTTTCATGTTATCGAAACTTCCGCAATCCTTAGAATATCAATATGGCCCTTTGAACTGTTTCCTTTGCGAAACGTCTCATTAAAATCCTGCACGTTACGTCGTACGTTTGTCAGGCGCTTTTTAAAGAATTTCCTCAAAAGAACCCAATGGAAGGAAATATAAAAACGCCAATGATATTGACACAAAGAATGCAATAATAAACGAAAAATAGTAAGTTAACTTTGCCTCATCGATTGAACGTAGTTTTACATGAAATTCATTTTTTTATGTTTTGACATAAGCGATGTTTTCATGTGTCATATTAAAACACCATTCGTAAATAAATGACTCATCTTCAATCATTTTCCATCATTTTACAATGAGAAACATTTTATAATAATAATTTTTTTTCCTACTCCTTTTTTTGCTTGTTCAACAAGGCATAACAAGACGTGGATTTATAAAAATTTGTGTAACCATAGAAATCATCAAATCAACTTTGAAAGTGACACAAATAATCCAGCTAATATCACCCGTGTGATATTTAGCTAGCGATAATTTCCGAAAGGTGTAGACCTTTTTGTTATGGCTAGAAGGATCCTTCTTCAAGTCGATTTTAAAAGTGCGAGAACGTCTTTCATATATTTCTTAATATTTTCCTTGTCACCTTATTAAAGTCCTTACATAATCATGTAATACAATAAAGAAATGATTTTCAAAAAAATTTACTTAGGAATAAAGTTTTTGGGATCCGACTAACTTATTAAAGAGTAAAATAAATTTTTGAATTTTTTTTGCCCTATAACCTTGTTTCACAGTTTCACAAGGGTTGCTTACGATTTCACCCTAAAAATAATTCAATAGATTATTATCGTAGTTTAATTTCGAATGAATACAGTTATATTAATTAATTTTATATTATGTACATAATAAATTAATCCAAATTTTATATTTAAATTTAACCGGATACGGCTCGTTCATTTACAGAACGTTACAAAAGAAATTGAGAATAATAAAATCCACCTCCTTTTCGCTTATATAAGTGATACAGAAAAAATTGAATTTCACAAAACCAATTAAGTTCATGGCTGACAAGAATATGTTTATAGAAGCCTTTTCCTTTGATAGCAATTGATTTTGGATGAATTTTTGTTTCACAGTAAAAGGAACTTGTGCTACATATTTTGAATTTTAAATAAAATGTTTATAATATATTTATTTATTCATTCGATAGTATCAATAAGATATAAATCAAAATATGCTAAATTAAAATAAAAATTTGCCATCAACGAAAGATTCATTATACACAAAAGTAAATGTATTGTAATGATTCATTTTCATTGTAATTTACTGCAGTTCCTGTTAGATGGCTTTGAACTTTAAAGTATAGCACGTCATCTTTTAGTAACAAATCATAAATTTTCCGACAGAAACGTGATCGATATTGAAAGTTTAGGGGCGGTTACCTGACCTGTTCACCGGATTTGATATTCCGTAAATAGATTATATCGGAGTTACGGACCGGCGAAGATCTTTCTTTATAAATGAAAAATATAAACAAATAAACAAAAACAATATAAATCTTTGTTTTAAAGAATAAATGAAAAGAAAAAAAAAATTACATTATATACAAATACAACATGTGTTACAACCAAGTCTTACGGTTCACAACAAATTTTATTTAAAGAACAACGCCTCTATACGGGTGTGTGCAAAAATGTTTAGATCATATTATACGGAAAATTTTTGATTTGTTACTTTCAGATGACGTAAACACTTTCAAATATCATTATATTTGAAGTACAATATATTTTTTTAGTGCACAATGAATGAATTTTTCGTTATTTCAATCCTAAAAATCATATTTTAGGCCTTTCACTAGATATATGAGAAGCAATAAAGCATAAGCATGCTTGGACAAAATATAATCCCGTCCCAATAAAAAAACTCATGCAACTCAAGTTTGTGTGCTATGTAATTTGAATCGAATAGAAAATTTTTTTTTATTTATTTTTTTATCCATTCGATTATACTGATGAGTCTCCGTATTTAGGTTTCCGATGTATAGATTCGTACTCCGTCAACAAACAGGTATTCCAATGTTAAACATTTTTTTAAAAAAAAGATTCTTGATAAGGTAGAATAGTATATAGATAGAACATGTCTGTCTGCTTCCCTCATAATTCATTTGTTTGAATTAATAAAAAAAAACCCAAAATTTTACTTGAATCATTTAATCATTAAAAAAAAAAATCCCATAAATTTATTTCAATTCATTTTTTTAAAAATAAATAAATTTTACACTATGGTTAAATTTATAGAATATAAATATAATGATGATCCAAAACCAAAAAAAAAACAAAAAAGCCGAATATGTTCATTTTATATCGACAAGAAATGATGAAGTTTCGGCCTAAGAATATTCAAATGTCCAAGCTAAGTAAGGTAGTCGCCAAATCTTGGAACGCGTTGTCAAAGAAAGAAAAGGACGAGTTTCGAAGAAGGTACCAATTCGAAAGAGACCGTCCTTTATTAAATATGTTCTTGATGGAACAACTAAATAAACATAAATAATTGCTCCCCAAATTTATACGTATTCCGAGTTATTTTTTCGTCGCCCCCAATCATTTTTTTTTTATATCCTGATATACCGTTTTACTACCACTATTTTTTTTTTTTTTACATATAAATATATAAATATTACCGAAAATTAAAAAAAATATCGTTTTTTTTATTCATGATTATTTGTAAAGCAAAATTTCAGTTTTTTTTTTTTCTGATTACACCTCTAAAAAGTGTTTATATATACTCGTTTGACATTTTGTTCTCCCTTAAAGTTTCTTATTCACAAAAATGTTTTATTATTCTTCGTTCTTAACTCCTTTTGTAATGATTTTAATATCATCGTCATCAATTAACCTTCCTCTTTTTTTTTTCATATTTAAATAAATATATAAATAAATATTGAATTTATTAAAAATAATTAAAGCTATTATACATCATCTTATAAGATAAAATTCTTAATTAAAAAATAAGGTATTATAAGAATGGTCTTTAAATGTTCGTTCTTCACTTATATAGAGTCATTATAACAAACACTAGGTAACGGGGACCGTTTGCAAGTCCGGTGAAAATACTATTTGTCACCTTATTTGTCACATGATTAATTTCGGCCAAGCCGGTCAATAAATCACGTTGGTTGGTAATTTTTATTTGATTTACTTGTCTCATGACATGACTAGTAATTAATTTTCTCATCAATAACAAAGTTTGAGCAAGATCGTCAATCATTTTTTCTCATTCTGTTCATTTGGAATATTGTAACAAATTCCACAAATCTTGTTCGAGATAGCAAAGAAAGACTCCTGTTAAAGTCCTGGGTTTTAAAAAGGGCGAATTAATGAATTAATCCTAGACTCCGGGTTTAGGTTATTGCCCTAGACCCATGTATATATAAATTTTTTTAAAGTACTTATCACGTGATATGTACAGTTGCGGTCTAGGATAAGGTCATTTTAAGGACGCCCATTAAAAAAAGTGTATGAATTCTCACTGTACCGGCTAATAACCGGTTAACCATCTTAACCGGTTAATTAACTGGTTAAAATTTGCTACGGACAACAGATGATAGCTTATTTTGAAACTTTATACATTTCGAGTTCCTATAAAGACAATGAATAATTGAAATATTAGATTGATTGATAATGAAACCTTCTTTTTTTATCTACGATTTTCTAGTTCACAGACAATAAATATGTTTCAAAAAGAATTTTAAAACGTCTCCTGTATCACAATTTGACCGCGCTTAATGAGTATTCTATAATAGTTATTAAATACTAATTCATATAAAAAGTATATTGTTAATTCATATGAATAATATTATTTAACCGAAATTATAAACAAAAAAATCAAGTTTTATGTTACAATCCT
>CAJVPQ010001597.1:0-17294 GCA_910591825.1 Funneliformis caledonium
AATCAGAAAAGATGAGGAGATAAAATTATAAAAAGGTACAGCAGTTAGATATCTGTTAAAAGCAGGTGAGTTGGAAGGAAACCATACACGTAGAGCAACTGACTCGTACTGAAGCTTGCGTATCTATAGAATAAAAAGAGTCATTATTAGAAAAAATCCACTGCAACCAGTCTTATATTATTTTGAGGATGAACCCATTGAATCAACTGCCTATCTGATGGGACGAAATTCAAAAAGACCCTTTAAATATGAGAAACTTCAAGTAATTGAGGAACCCGATAAAATTGAGTATCTACCTGATGGATTTATGTAAAAATATCATCCTACTAGGTTCGTCCATTATATTCAAATTACTAATGATAATTTAACTAAAGCTCATCAATATGCTGAAAAATGTGATGGCTAATGTCTAGAAAGAACTGAGTGAGTAAATAGTCATAATATTTATCTTTGGTTCTGTGAAAATGGTGTACATCAATGGGAGTATCCATTAAAATACTCGTGAAAAAATTTGAATGGTATCCTCTATGCCACTACACTACTGAAAGAAATGTATGTTAAATTTTCAAGGATCTTTTAGGTAAGAAATTTCTATCATGTAAGCCTAATTTTTTGGATGGGATGCATCTCGATAGGTATAATGAAGAATTGCATCTTGCATTTGAATTTCATGGTAAGTAACACTATACTTTTAATTTAATGTTTCATAGGAAAGAAAAAATAGATTTGGATGAGCAGAAATTACACGATCAAAAAAAATGTGATATATGCAAGAAGCAAGGTCTATGCCTCATTGAAGTGCCATATAGTGCTGATTTATACCAATTTATTAGGTATATACTAATTGAAAGAGGATTTTTGGATGAAACCCAACTCTAGAAAGTTCACGTGATTTTGGGTGAACTAAGTTTACTGAAATTTGCGAGATTATTTTAGAATATCATTAGTAATAATTAGCTTAACATGAAAATAAATAAACTTAAGCCAGTTGAAAGACTTGTATATCACATCAATGAGATTAAAGATGTCCAAAAATATAATGGTAATTTGAGTACGTCCTAATGACCTTTTATGCTTCTAATTTCAGATTGTACTAATTCAGAGAAAACTAATGAGGTTCTTAATCTCATGCTCAGAAATAAGCTTTATCGAATGTTTATATCTCAAATCAACATATCAGATAATTGCAAATAGTCTGAAATTATATCATGAAAATATTTCATTCTGGACTATGAAGCCTGATAAAATTTCTAAAATAGATTCATTTTCTTTGTATAAAGGTAAAGTAGCTATATTTGAAAATGTATGTACTGATTCCAAAAAAGTGCAGGAGAGAATTGTTTCTTATTTTGTCGAAGGACGTCATTATAATATCAGTTTGATGTATGTATCTCAGAGTTACTTTGACTGTCCGAAGATAATACAAAAAAATCTCACACATGTCTGCTTGTTAAATAGATCATGTACTTCAGATGAGCTTAGCAGAATTTTGCATCTATATGTTAATGATGGCGTAGTGTATATAAAATTATTTATAAGCATTTATGTGAGCAAAATTTTATTATTTTTGATTTAACTGTACCTTGTGAGCACCCACACAGGATTCATCTTGGTTGGGATATACTTCTCAGATTGAATGAGTAGAATATAATTTCACGGATGCCAGTTTTTTTTCTGCCTCTTGCACCTGCATCTTCAGATCTGAAATCTTGTAGCGTATTTTCTTATTTGCATTAACCTGCTCATTATATTCTTGATTTACATCTTGCATAAACTTCTCAAAAGTTCTTTTATTATAATCGAACAGGTGCTAGAATAATACTTTAAGTTCATTTATGACTTGGCGATTATTTTCTTCCTCATGATCATAGGTGATACTATCAGTTTGAGTATCATTATCTGTAATATATATATGTGGTAATGCTGAGAATATATTACATTCCGGCCAGCTTTGGAAGCGTAATAATTTTTTATTATTCATATTAGATTTGTTGTACTATTTACTATTTAATGAATTCTCATAAATTTCTAATTTATGCCTTAGATACAACTCAATTCGATAAGACTTTCCAGAAATCATTTCTAATGGAATAGGGTTTTTAGAATGATTTAAAAGACCTTGATATGCTCTTTTGATCAGACTCTCTGAAAGTTTATCAGTAATGTGTTTATAATCAGAATAGAACATTTTATTAGATATAGTTTTGCGCAAAAAAAAGTTTGCGTGCAAGAAATTCACTCATAGCATTATAAATTTTCACGATAATATCATGAATTGCATCACATCAAATAGGAGGGTTAGCTATGTTAACTATTTTTGACTGGGCGTTCCAGCTGAAATTTACTAAGAAAAAATATTTTTATTAATTTATTCTGTGTTTGCTTATCTTCTAATTTCGCAATTCTGGCCTTAAGCTCAAAGTTTTCAGCCATAATTTTATTGTTTTCAGTCTTAATTTTATCATTCTCAACCTTGAGCCTGGCAATGCATATTTTCAATGAATCAGTTTCATCTATTTTAGATTGCATGCTTGCGTAATGTAGTATTAGTATGTTAATATTCAAAAGTATGTGAATTTTTTTCACAGAGTCACGTGCACGTGACAATTTATCACGCTAATCGCTTTTGCCAAGAAAATTTTATTATCTGATACACATCCACCTAAATGAAATAAATATTAATATATATTTGTGAAATCGTCTATCAGAGTCAAGTTTCTTGATATAAAAAAAATATAATAAAATTACAGGATAAAAGATATATAAATACATCTAGAAGTTCACGCTTTTTTTTTACTTAGTCTTTCACCTTTACGTAATATTGGACTTCTCTCACTATTTTTCTAGATCTTTTTTGTAAATTATTGGCAATATCCTGTATATTTACAATAATTCTATTCTAAAAAAACCTGTAGTTAGTATCAGCTTGTCTTAATAAATTTTGAAAAATACTTTCTTTGTCTCATAAAGTAGAGCTGGTATAAATAAAAAAAATCTTACTCATAAAATCAATAAGGCATGGATAAATTCTTCTATTTCTTCTGCTGATTCTTTGCGAAAGAGTATTTTTGCTTTTGAAACCAGAAAATAGTACTTGACGCCTTTTTTACGTATCAATCCATGTATTTCAATACATTCACCTGCGATATTGACATCAAGTCCAATATAATTTCTATTAAGAGGCTCTTTTTCACATATTTTAAAAAGCTCATCAATACCATCTATACAAAGTTGCACCAATTTATTATGATTACTATAAATTTTTTCATCATCACAATTCCATTTTCCACTCTCAACATATACAATTTTTTCCTATTTATTGCGAAAAAATACACAAATCATAAGATCCAGTTTATCCCTTCTTGACCTTTTTTGTTGTTGAACTTTACGATTTTTACTAGCCATACTCTGTCGTTCAGCTCTTGTAACCTTAATCTCATACTCTACAGGCAAATGGTACATAGCGGTATCTATTAGTCGAGCTATAATTTCTACAAGAGAATTTTCAGAGTTATTAGAAACCTTACGAAATTCATTTAACTTATCTCTTGCAAAAGCACGTCAATAATTCCTCTAGCTACACATTCTTTTTCATATTCTTCTTCGACCCATTAGTTATGTAATACCGTTTCTGATGATGATAGCACAAATTTGCATAATCAATAAATTTCTTTCCTTTTTAATACAAAATCAGCACACACATTTTTTATTTTAGAACTTTTGGACAACTTTCTTATACTAGCTTTTTCTCCCTAGAAACAAATATAGAAAGCAGTTAGTACATATCTTCGATTAATAATAAAATTAATTCATTTCATACTATAAGATCAATATCTGAGAGTTGGTATTTATCTGAATTAAGATCAATTATACCATTGCATAATAGATCATCACATGACAATTCTTTAACTCTAACTTTACAAATCTTCATAAATATATAATCGTGGGCTGGCGTTCTCCCATTTTTAATAGTACTTTTTAAAATAGCTATATTATTAGAAGCCGTATTCTCCAGTTTATATATTCTTTAAAATTCTTCTGTAATTCATCTGCATCTACCATGATATGAGCTCGTCATGAGAATAATAAATCTAAAATAGAGGTGGGTTAATATATTCACAAAATATCATTCTTGTGCAAGTAAGAGGACCTCCCTGCCTAATCAGTAATTACTGGCATTTTTTACTGTCCATAATCATCAATATAAATATAATGAAAAAGAACCCTCACTAGTATATAACTGCTTAATTCGATCACATTATACTCATTAATGCAAACAGCCTATATTCATCATTTTTTAACAATAGTATTAATGATAATAATAAACTGCATTACTTACCCTATTAATATCTTGTAATAATTGAATATGCTCTTTATGCTCAGTATTAATGATTTCATTTTCAACACTTCTTAATACATTAATAAGATATTCGCAGTCTTCTTCTTTAGATTGAATCTTGAATAGCTTCTATTGCTAAGTAAATATTCTAGAAATAGTAATTTTTTCCAAAGAAGCAGTTTTTAAAAAATCATATAAAGGAACAAAAATTTCAGTTGAAACAATTGAGTTAGACATATTTTGTAATTAGTTTAAAGTATTAAAAAATGAGATCTTATTAGTATTTTATAATAACTCAAGAAGAGACAAAATCACTATAAAGCGAGGAAAGACTAAAATTCTGTATACTTACCCTTTTAAATCTACATTCACATCTTCTCTAAGCCTGAGCTTATGTTGGGTTGAGTAGAAGAATATGCAAAGCACTTTACGCCCAAAATTTTATATTTAAGAGTAAGACATGTGAAATGTGCATTATAGATCTAAATATTGCAAAGGCGTTAGGCAATATGCATATACATATTTTTTTTCGCTTGACCGCTTAATATTAAAACCTGACAATATTATATAGACATTATTCTACTCAAAATATTATGTCCCTCTGGAGCAAATATACATATTAATAAATGCTATTTCGCTAAATCTTATTCTGCTAAATGTTGTAAGGAAAAAATTAAAAATATTTTGGAGGATCAATTTATGTGTGAAATTATTTTGTCGCATAAGCATAGTTTTACAGATGATTTATGGAGTATCATCTATTACATCATATATACTAACGAGGATCGAAAAACATGTTAATTTATGTCGCACATGCCTATATAGATTATTTTATTAAAACAATATTTAGGATCTAGGTCAAAGACTGATTCAGAAAGAAAATTCAGCAGGTAATACATTTCAGGCATAGCGTCTTCGACCAATTTTACTAGGCGATCATGCATGCAGATTATATAGCTATCATTTCGCAAAAAAATAAAGTATAAGCTATGTTTAACTAAATATAATTAAGATATATAATGCTTAAATTTAGTTGAAAGATATTGCGAAACGCCTTATTGGCTAATGGCTAAGTCTATTTTCTTTCTGCATTTTTTCACACAGAATTGAAATATGCTTCAGCAAGATTATCCAAACTAGTCCTGCTAGAAATATTAGGCATATTTGATCGATCATTCCAAAGATTTCTAGTCTCAGGTGCACTTACACTACGTTGCCTGGTAAGTGAAATACAAGCTGACTCAAAATTTGAAGTACTTGGCATAGTATTTTTTGCCATAATTGCTTTAGCCTGTACATAAGCTTTATAGAGAATTGTACGAGTATCATAATCATATGATATCAATGCTAATTTATCCTTTTCTGAGTGTGGAATAGATTGGGATAAAAGCTCCAGTTGGAGACGCTTCATTTCCATCTCTTCTTTTAATATGTATTGTTTGTATTACCAGATTTGAAATTCCCTTGTATCAATCGATTGAAGAATTTCTTTTCTTCTTGCATGTTCATTCAAAATAGTATTTCTAGAAATACATCTCTTCAAGTGGTTATCTTGAATGCGATAAGAATGTCTTGTATACTCTTCAGGTATAAATACCAGGGAATCGCATACATTACAATATATATAATTTGATAGATAACCATGGACTTTATTATCACTTTCATATAACTTTTCATACATTGTAATAAATCCATTTTTAGAAAGGATTCTTGGGTTCTCTTCTAATATTTTCCTAAATGGATCACGAATACGAGAGCACCACATTTCTGGTGTTTCGTGATTATATCTTCTTGTTAAAGGGCCTAATGCATCAACTATTCTTTTATATACTTCAAAGTTTACATCACTATAGTTTACTCCAACTAGCTTAGAATAGGTTCTACTATCTAAATCCATATTTAGAATTATATAACAAATAAGCAGTTTATAACGATTTTAACGATTAAGAGATTTATAACAACTTCACTAATTTATAGCAATTTCAATGATTTATAGCAATTACAGCAGTTTGCAATAAGTATATAATAATAAAATATTAAATTCATTTTTATTTGAGACTGGCTATGCATATATTCACATGTATCCATTTTTTTCTGACGTCATGGATCAGCTAAATTAGATAAAATGGCTAAATTATTTTCAGATTAGCCAGATGCATCGCATATCGTATACACAAAAATTTGTATCACAGGTATCACCCTAGCTCCCCAGCACTTTCCTAGCACTATCACGACGCTGAGTTGCTTCTCAAAATCACGATCGGAAGAAGATGATCGGCTAGATTACAAAACAAATTAATGACACTTGTATAATAAAGAATAAATTACAAGTCTCCAAAGCTTTGCTGGATGTACCGTTAGCACAGTTTTATTTATTCAAGGAGAGATCACAAGACGGAAACTTAATACATGATGTAGTGCAGTACAAAATAGAGGCTGTGACCTCAAGGTCATGCACTACCAAAATGGGATCACGTAATATAACAAGCTAACGAAGTTAACGAAGTTAACGGCTAACTTCTTTTACTACATAATCGATTTTATTCCAACCTAATTTAGCAATAGTCAAAGCTGAGAATGATCTTATTCATTGTATCTTATCAGATCTGATGTGACGGAAAAGATCATAAATTTTTCAAGCTCTTTCTATTTTCTTACGAAGTGTAAGTTTAGTTACCTCCTTTAGAAGTTCTTCCTGACTTCATCATTGACCAGTCTCTGGGCCTCGTACTCCTCTTTAGTTTTTTGTGAAAATTAAGACGTCGGGATAAAGCCTTTCCAAAGAAATAATAGCTACAAACAAGTTTCTGATTTGAATTTTCATGTTTATTTTCAGCGTTGGTGATTTTGCAATACAAAGATAAAAAAATGCAGATGTCAGTATCCCCTTCCTGTGTTAGCTTAAAGAGGCTTTCCTTTTCTCTAACTTCTGAAACCTTAGATGTACCAATGCTCAACTTTCGTATAAGTTTTTTCAAGACAGGAGAGTCCTCAAGCTTAGTCTGCTTCGCTTTCTTGCTGGAGGGTTTATCCGCAGATGTATTAGCCCGCTTTTATTCTTACTGTTAGAGGAGCTTTGAATCTCGGGCTGAGTTTTTACTTCCTCATCACCATCATCATCCCTATCCTCATCTTCATCCATATTCACATCCTTATCCACATTCACATTCACATCATCATCCACATTCGCGTCTATTTCTTCAGTTGATAGACAGATAGGACATAGTTTGCGTGGATTATCGATGTAATTGTAATGCATGATATGCTTGCAAGTTAAGTATACTAGAGGTTTCGGGAAAGCTTAAGGAGGAGCTTGGGGAGAGATTCGAAGAAAGCCTATAGGTGGAAGACATGAAGAAAGTCTTCAGAACATTTGGCGTATCTTAAATAACTTCTGGCTTGTTGAAATCCTGTATTCTCGACCACCATCCATATGATTGGTGAAGATAGGATAAACCTTTCATTCATCATGTTGGATAAAGCTGAAATTGGCGACTCTTGATTAGTAGTAGGAAATGGTTCTATGATATCAATATTCTTTTCACAATCAGGAAATGGGCATGTATTTGGCATGGTCAGCAGAAGCTTTTTCTCAATGCATATCCTGTGAAAAGTGTGGCCACAGCTAAGGATAGTAATTGCCTTCGAAGGTCGTGTTAAAATTTTATTATTACATTCTGAACATTGGTCTAGCTCTAGAATTTCCTTATCCACGACGATATCATCTTCGAGATTTTTCAAGATATTATAAGCAAGCTTCATGTGATTGTCAAGAGACAAGTTAACAGATTCTGAAGTTTTGCCTTTTTTTCTCAATGCATTGCTTTGTTTCGAAGTCGACATACTGGATACACTAGTTTTGTCAATTCTTTGTTATCCAGCCCTTTTTATATCACTTGTAAATTTCACAGAAGAAAACTTCCCTTTGGGATTAATTTTCACCAGCAATTATGCACTGCATTTCGTCATTCCGTTAATCCCTGCAAATCAATAAAATGACTTTATGATTAGCATAAACATCCCCAAACCCCATATGCGAAATAAGGATTGCCGGAAAAAATAATCCATACCCGAATATTGTTTTATTAATATGATAATAGCGTGGCCGGAGACATGACGCAAAAATAAATGCAAACCAAAGTCAGAAAAAAAATAATGCGAATATATATGCGATTCATACGCTGCACAGCCTCTATTTATATCATACTGCTGCGCATTTCAGTTGATCGATTCCACATGACCGCTTATGCTACTTTTCTTAATTTTAGTGAGCTCAGTATTATACCGTCACAATTTGTGACGGAGTTTAGGAAACACGTAATTTTCTGTTTTTTAAAGGTATATAGCACAATATTTATATTATCCTTAGCTAGATAACAGCATATAGAAAACTGTTCCCTCAGGGAACTATCAGTCATGTGATTTTTTTTTGGCGTTTTTTTCAGAATTGCTTTGGGATTATTATTTGTAGTAACTTATATTTTTTAACATGCATATATATGATATGGTTTTACCGATATGTAATTTGTATCATATATTAATACACAATCACTTTCTAAACATTGGGAAAATGTAAAAAATGTAAGCCCAATTAGGCGAACTAATGCTTTATTATAACTTTATTCTAATTATTGAAAATGTTGTATTAATACTTAACGGCCTCATTTCTTATTAATAAATTTATTAACATTATATTAACTGCCATTTATCAACTAAAGACTATTTCTGTTTGAAGACAAGAGGTAAAAAAGTTTTGATCGCATCCTCTCTTTCTAAATCTGTCTTTTCATCAAACTTACTCTATTGGGTATCAAGTGGCTAAGGACGAGTGAAAAGTATTTTAGACAGTCTTTTGCTAATTTCATCATCACAATATTTGAAAGATCTGACGCCTTGAATATGAATAATTTGATCATAATCGTTCTTTTCATCTTTCTTATCTTCATTATTTTTATTTTTTGATCGCGTTTGTGGAATATTTCTACTCTTTAATTCTGCTTTTGGTTCAACCGCTTTCTCTCTATCTAAGCCAAGATCGATGTAGATGTCTAGAATCTTATAATCCTTCTTCCATTCACTAAAGGAATTTAATGGATGTATTAAAGAAGAAATATCCTTAGCACCAAAGGTTGTTTTTTTCGCGTTCTTGTTTTGAATTGAAATAATATCATAGCCGATATTATACTTGAAGGGAATGATATGATCAATAACATGAAAACCTAATGACATTTTGAAAGCAGTGTGGCGGTGATAAGCTTCTATGACAAGATTCTCTGATAGAAATTTCATCCCCCTGGATTTCACATAATCTTGATTGGTAGCTAACAAAGATATCTAATGGTTAAAACCAATTTCTGCCTCATTAATACCCATTCTTTTAAGCAACTCATCAAGACCATCTATTTCTTCGCATAATAAGGACTTTAAAAATGATTTTAGAGGAACTTTTTGCAAATATGTTAATGGTGAACTAGAGAAACATTCCTTCACAGCATCTGCATAAGCTTTTGAAAATAAGATTCGATTGACAAGTTCTCCTCTTTCTCCCGCTTTCACAACCCCATGACTAAACAGTTCCAATAGTGTATCTAAGCAATTTTTCCAACCAACATCAATAATACCTTTAAGTGCTCCAAATGCAAGGATAGTATCAGAAGGATATGTACAAAGAATACTTGTACGATCAAGTGAGACTCCTATTGCAGTTGCTATATAGGATGCTATCAGGCTGTCTACTTCGGCAATTTGAGAGGAAACCTCAAGAGATAGAGAGCAAGCTATACATGCAAGGTTCGCAAGATAATCATTATTCTTCTTACTAAAATTGCAGATTTTTTGTGAAGCTAGGTGAACAAGGTGTATAAGACTAACTCCAGCTTGAGCAAGAGAACCCCAAAGTGGAATTCCTAGATAAACAACCCTCTTATAATCATATTCTTTACCAACATTTTCAGCAAGCGGTGCTAATATACATCCATGGTGTTGACATCTAAATACGCAGGAAATATAATGAAATTATGTGATCTGGCAGAGCTAGTGTCTTTTGTCACTAGAGGGAGGAAATTGCCAACCTTTCTATTTATACTGAGAAGGATATTAAAGAATCCAGCCCATGAAATTTCTTGAATTTGTCGTCTCTATTGAACAAAATAGGTTTCATCATCCTTTGTCTTTGTAAGTAATTCATGCGCCTCATCAATACAACAAACTATAGAGATTTCTGTATCGGGAAATAATTTCTTCACAAAATTTTCGTTATTATAGTCTGATGAAAGTTTTTTTTGTTGTAATAATGATTCAAAGACACTTTGCCAGAAATCATTACGCTCAGTTTTATGATCATCTTTAATTTGAATATTCCAAAACTCCTCTGCGCTCCAGTTTTTATTCTTAATTTCTTTGATTGCTATAGATAAGAGGGCCCCAATTTATAGTCCCGAATTGTTTCCAGAATTTTTTGAACGTAAGGTGTTGATACAAGATAACCAGAACTACTCTCATGTCTTTTACAAATATACAGGATATAGGTTCCCTTGGTTTTCAGCTCCCCCACAAGCCGTGTTTTACCAGAACCAGAGCTTTGTATAATTGCTAAGTAAGGGTGTATGGTTTTATCTGCTGGTACTATTCATCATGAAATTGTTTTAGTCGCGAATAGAAAGTTTCTAAGATTGTGCCTTGGTATTCAACTTGAAATGCTTCTTCAATATGATTTGGTTCAACATGACTCGCATCTGTAAAAAAATATAAGATGGGCACTGATTAACTAGTTGCTTAATAATGCATCAAAGTTTCTACTATACATTCTTACCTTCTTCTTTCTCATCACTTGAAGAGCTTTCATCATCTAATGATGACAAATGAGGAAAATGTTAGAAATCAGTGTGTATGTATGCATACCATTTTCTGTGGCTATAATATCATATACATTATATTCTGTATTGTGTACTTCAGTGACGAGTTTATTGTCCTCCAAGGTCTCACTTCCACTGCGAATAATGACATTTTCTGATATATTAAGCTAAGCTTTGATCGTCCTTTTCAGATCATTCACATCAGATACTCTCATTATTTTCAAGACACTTTCTGGTAAAGAGACACATTCATCATTATAACGGACCTATATTTGCTTATCTTTTTTTGCGGTTAGATGGAATGTGAGTAAAGAGTATTCAGGTATTTCATAATAAAATTCTTGTATAGCCAAAACAATCAATTACCTTGAAGTTGGAGTCCTGCTATGCCGGACGTTAAACTTGCTATTCCTTATATAACGAAAGAGAAAACGACAGCAAAAAAATCAGTATATATTGGAGTTCACTAGTTCTATTATGACTCACTTACCACTAGTACCAGGTTGCTCTACGATAACGTGAATGTTTTTTGGACAGGTTTGACGATAAGAAGCAGGAAAGAAAGCACAAAAATAAGTAAATATTCAGTATTATTGGCGAATATGGTAGACAGAACGAGATCAAGCACATTATTTTATATTTCAATTAAAATTCTGTGAAAGAACATACCAGGCGTAGAGATTAGAGATCTCAAGAATACAAGCTTCGCTTCATTTATTGTGTAATCAGGAAGGAAAGTCAGCGCATCATTTTGTCGTTTTTCATTTCCAATAAAATATTTTCTTAAAACATCTTTTTCCTCTTCAGTGAAACCAAGTCATTAATTAGTATTCTGAGAGTTTGTATTGCAGATATTTTTTCGGTTCGGATAAGTTCAGAAAGAGAAAGGATTTGCAAAAACTGAAAAAAAAACCTGAGATAGGTAGCATAGCGGTCACAGGATATGTCACTTGAATTGTAAAAACTCAAAAAATGTGATACTGTAAAATTTCTTAATCCAAAGTTACACAAGATTTTGTCACTTAATTTTGCGGGAATTGCTTTAATTAAGAGATCGGCACACTACATTTTCACAATTTTTATATATAAAAAAGCTAATTCATCACTTTCGCTTATATGCTAACACCAAAATCTAATTGTTGTAACTTCTTGCTATTTTAATATAAGTATAACCAGGACCTCTTCTTTTTTAAAGTCTATTTATTAATATTATATAATAATAATAGTTTTAAAGAATCTTCCATCGAAAATTTTAAAATAGAATCATGTGACGCAGTAATTTTTAACAGTTTCTTCATATAAAACTCAAAATCAGAATTTTTAATCTATATTTTATCTCTAAGTAAAATTATAGCGCCGATAAAATTACGTATAATTATTAAATTTTAGAGTTATATACTTAACGGATAAAGTTTATGATTAACTTTCGTGTTCAATTTTGATATTTTTAACAATTTTTTTATATGAAAACTCAAAATCGGCATTTTTAATCTATATTTTACCTCTATGTAAAGTTGTAACGCCGATTAAATCACATATAAATCTAATTTCAAAAGAAGTTTTTTTTTAAAAGACTGTACTTTATTGACTTAGTATGAAAATTCTTTAATGTTAAATAAATGACAAAATGTTCATATAATGATAATTTTGATATTTCTATATAAATTTTTTTTTAACTCGAAACTAATGCTAAAAATACATATAATGATAACAATAAAAAAATTTAGTGTTAAGGTTGAGTTAAAAATCAGAAATGTCAATATCATGTCCGCTTATGATGATTATTCTAATATATTTTAACACGTTATATATCCAAATCATTGCTAAAATCTTGAAGTTGCCTCAAAACTTCAACAGCCATATCTTCAGAAAACAAGTCAAAATTAAATAAATTTTCTAGTATCTTTTTTTCATTATTTGTAGTACGTTTGCATTGACGTTTATATTCAGCCAAATCTTCTTGTTGCTGTATTATGTTATCTTCAACCTGATCGTTTGTCAAGATATTATTTATTTGCTGTTTATGTATTTCTTTGCTTTGATTTTCTGATAACTTATGCACTACTATATCATGTTTACGATAACCTTTTGTATTCTGAGAATCAATTTTATAAACATCCTGATGTTGAATGGCAATGAGTCAGGATATATCAAGATTATAGCACGTAAATATTTTTGAAAACCCTATTGAAGTTATTTCTTATGCATTTAAAAAAAGTTCATGCATTTTTGATCTACTAAAGAAAAAGCAGAGAGCAACTCATTAGCTAACTGCCATAATATATCCTTTCGTGATTGTGTTGCTCATTCTTCTCTAGTTGCAACTGTATCCCTTATATATTCTGACATTAATAAATCTAATCTCTCTCGTTCTGTCTGTACGGAGCTTATTTGCAACTTTAATTCTTCATTATCCATTATTTTCCTTCTAATATTTTGTTTTACAAACTTAACACCAAATCTTTCTAACGCTTCATCAAATACAAAGTAATGTCCAGGATGAGTGAGATTCACAAAACAAATATATTTAAGCAATTCTTAAAGATGTGGATCATCTTCAATATATGTCAAAAAATATGTTACTGACCTAGCATAATTACCCTTTCCAGCAACTGAAAATAATGGTGAAAATGCCGTGAGATTTCTTATTTGCATTTCATAATTTCCCTGTCGAATACTAAGTTTGTGTCCTATCTAATAGCCAGCCCAACATAAATAACAATACCAAACTTTGAGAATATTATTATTTTTACTTTCAATATCACTTATTGTTTGGTTTTTATTATGTAAATATTTAAATATTGCGATTCTAACAGCGACCCAAATCAATTTCAAAACTCGACAGGTAGCCTGGTAGTCTATGACTTTTTCTAGTTTATCTAAAAATCAGACTTCAAATTTTGCAGCTATATTGGCAATACCATAACCTGAAAAAATATTTATCAATGTAATGCATATATCACGAGAAGTGTGCCACTGGTCTAGAAGAGGTCTTACATTCTTATCATTATTGTTTTCTTTGTACAAAATCAACTGACGAAAAATTGCTTCGTCACATGCAATATCTAGATAACTGGTATTAGTTATTCCTACATCATCATAATACAAATCGCATGCATTATGAATGTTCATATTGCAATTCAAATTGTCACCTGGTTTAAGTATAACAACATTCGGATGTGATATATTACATTCCATTGGTATTTTTTGAGCAATGTCTTTAAGAATACTATCTGCATCCCAATTATCTATGCGTGTAGTTAGAAAATTTTGAAACATTTCCTTATAAAGAGAAAGAAGATTATTTGTAAAAACAGAAGTGCCAAATATAGATCAGTCATTACTAGAATCTCTGGTATCTATAGGATTATAACATTGAAGTTGCATGGGCATAGTAAATTGAAACACCATCCTTAATGTAGCATATATGCTTCTACGTATGGCATCAAAGATATTTCCATATGCATAAGTTCATTCTATAAAATCTATATTATCAATTACTAATACATTCCATATGTTAGTACTCTGTAACAGTCTACTTTCTGGTTTTACATCTTGTTGACGGGCCTTTTCTAACAATCTTTCATATCGATGCATATGGGATACTATATTTACTATGTAAAGAATATTGTAAAGGAAGTGATGTAATTTTAGATTTCGGCAAAACAAACTCATAATATGAGTTAGCCAAATTTTAGTAGCCAGAAATGCTATATTTAATACCATTAAAATAAGAAATGCAGTTATTTTGTTCACACAGCTTGTATCAAAATTCTTTAATGGAAGGCCTCTTTGCTTTCTTTTTCTAATTAATATCTTGTATTTTTTTCTTTGTAACATTTCAATAAATCCATTAAAAAAGTTTGTCAGATATGAAGGAAAACCATTTCTGATATTCCATTAGTGATGTTGGATTTTCAAGTTTGATTTTATTTTTTTGTACATCATGTCGTACTTTTCATGTTATAATTCCTAATATTTTGCCAAAGTCTGTGGCTGTTTCAGAGGTGAGTTCATATTTTTGATTCATAATTTTTGTTATGTTAATGTGCCCTAGTCTCAAAGCAATTTTTACAAAAAGAAGGCTAGGATAATCTGCCACTATTGAAGAAGACTTGGTATTATAAAATGTTAAAAGCATGTTAGTCAAACATACTAAGAGATTGTTTTTATTATTCTCGTCAGTGAATTCTGCCATAGATAAGACCCAGCGACCTATAATTCGAAGTGCTTTACTTGTATCATCCTTATGCATATCTATACATTCAAAATTTGGCATATTTCCACAGCCTCTTCGCTCATAAAAATGCCTACTATGTGTAACAAAACACTTTGAACATATATATCTAGGTCAATATTTTGCTGGATCATTGTTATCGTTAATCTATCTCCTATTTAAATATAGGGCAAACCTTAAGTCTGACACAAGGAATTTGCACATATTTTCTAAAAACATGTCTCGAATGCTGTATACAAATCTTATCCTGACTAAAAAAATGTTTATATTTATTACAAAATAAGCAATGCCGGCAAAAAATCCAACTTTTTTCAATTGAACGTGTCTTTTTGGTATTTGAAAAATAAAGCTGATTTTGATTATAAAGGAAGTAGGAATGACATACACCTATTGTTGACAAATCGTTTTTTGTTTAAGCTTTTTGAAAAATCTCTGGATTGATCTTCCAAGCTTCAATTAGTTGGAAAAGTGGCCTCTGTCTTTCTGAATAGCTTGAGCAGCATTGAATGGAACCATTATTAATGTTCAAAATTGGACATTCCGATAAAGATTCACTAGCGTTTATTATGTTTATAACAAAATATTCATTTCCATCAGTTGATCCCGATATAGTCGACTCTAAATCAAATATTGAAATTGTTGATATATTAACATCTACTTTGGTATCAGTATCAATATCTTTTAATAAAAATATATCATTATTTTCGTCCTCTTCTATAAGTGTTCTTGCTCTTTTAAAATTAGCATTATTAAAAAGAAAGGGCATTTCTATATCATAATTTAATGCACTATTATTGCTTCCAATGCTTCCTATAACACTCTCTGACGTAAGACTTTCAGCAAAGGCTATACTCTCCAAATTATCATAATTGTTAGAAATATAATCGAAATTATCAAAAATGTCTTGCAAGTTTGTATCAGACATAGCAAAAGAAGCGAATTTTGTACGATGAGATGACTAACGCTAAGTAAATATCATCAATTAAAAAAGAAAGAATTTTATAAAAAAAATAGCAATGGTATAAAACTAAAAAATTTACTACTCTAAAGAATAAAATAATGCTAAAACTAAATTTCTAACTAACGAGTTATTATTGTTGGAAAAATAAATTCAAGAAAAAAAAATGAAAGCGGCTTTAATTTAACATTGATTCTTTTAACATTAAAAATTATAAGAACGATAAGATTGTTTAATATTTTTTTTTTTTTTTATAGATGATGTCTTATTAAGATATATAAAATAGAGTATAAATATAGGTATATAAAATAAAAATACATATAAAGAAACCATCTATCTTAAATTAGTAATTCTATGACCACATCCTGTCCGATTGCTTTTCAATAGAAGAAGTAGTTATTATTTTGAGTGACAAATTTGTCGATCTTTAATTAATGCATTCTGTCATACTTTTTGATACATTCTTAAATATCATATTGCATACGAAAATATTATAAGGCGTAAAATCAATATCTCTTTAACATGTGAGTAGATATAAAAAAAATGCATATCGATATCATAATGGTAATGATAAGTTTAACGTTTTAAAGTTAGTTATAGCTAATTAGTCTGAAGTATAACGAGGACTTATACACAGTGACACAGAAATGTCCCATTATCTATCCAGCATGTGATAATATTTCGCACTTCAGACTTTGTAACGTTTTTGTTAGCTAGTTTATGTAACTTAATGTTAACGATAATATCAATATCAATAACATTTTTAGCAATTCCTTTAAATTAAACTAAGAAGTTCTTGAAATTAGATTTATATGTAAATTTATCAGCGCTACAACTTTACTTATAAATAAAAGGTAGATTAGAAATGCTGATTTTGAGTTTTATATGAAGAAACTGCTAAAAATC